>OZ010583.1:64847581-64942581 GCA_963932145.1 Acanthosepion lycidas
CAAACCAGCAACACATTCCCTGCTAGTTATAGCGTGTTCCGCTATAGATGACCCGGATGTATTCACTAGTTGGCTTTTGTTAGCGGCCGAATTTAAAATTCTGGGGGGTAAATGTTGTTTAATTCTAAAATCCCAAATTCTAAAATTTTGGCCACAAAAGCAACTGGTAACAGGAGCTGAAATGTAATAACGTAGTTTTCATGATACAAACCAGACCTATGTCCATCATTTTCACTTTCATGCAAAGCAAACATATGTTTATTGTTTATCAAAGCAACATAATTCAGCATTAAATAAACAGCTGATATACCATAAAACAAAGCAAAACAGATCTAAAAATAGGCATGTATTAAAACCAACAATATGCAGTGAGTCAGAAATTTTTGTTTAAATTTTACTGCAAGTTTTGCTTCTCTACCCTGGCCATGAAAGATATTTTAATTATTATTATTTTTTAATATCATTATAAATTCACACACATCCACATGTACATGTGCCTATTAATATAAGCAACCATTTCCAAATTAATTTTGACCAAAGTTTTAATTATAAAAGATATAAACATTGTCTTTTTTTTCATATGCATTCGAGATTACTGCCTATTTTCTTTACCAATCAGCATGTCAACAAAATACAGTAAAAATGTTTACCTAAGAGGATACTTATTGATGACAAGCTTTGGTCTTTCACTTGATGTATTCCCTTAAGTCTCTTTCAGGTTTCATTTTTCATAAACCCATTAGCCAATATGTTTCTGACAATAATAAAATTTCCTGAGAATAAGTAAACTATAAATATTTTTCAGTTGAGTTTCGGATATTTGTTCTCTTGGTTATGGCAAATAGTATTGTGTTTGTCTTCAAAATGAACTAACCTTGGCTTCTCATTAATTTTGTCATTAATTTCTTGGCAACAGCTCAATATCTGTTTGTGTCTTTCTCACTGGGTAATGACATTTCAGTTGTATTCTTTCCAGCAAGACCATTTTCTCTTTGAACTACAAATTGTCTCTCATACAGGCCTTGTCTGTTGGCTTATTGTGATTGCATGTGTTCAGATTTGTGGTTTGTGCGTCTTTTCAATTTGGAGTTTGGGATATTGATTTTCGTTCCAGAAAGACTATTGAATGATAGTGAGTAGTCACAATAGTGCTGTCATTACCACATTATAATCAGTAACAGTAATACAACAATCACTAATATCAGTACTGCAATGAATATATTTACTATATCATATTATTACTATTTACCCATTGTCAGTGATTTCTACTAGCATACTAACACTGCCTAATACTGTTAACAGAAATTCTGACATTTGGTTTTATCACCAGTATTAACTGATATACTATTAACATCATCATTACTGCAATAAATCTGAAATCAGCAAAATTATATATATATATATATGAACTCTGGTATTACACTGTTTTATAAAAGCCATATTAACATTAAGATCTCTCACAATTCCCATAAATATATTCTGAAAATGTTAAAAAATGTTCTTGATTAATAACATTTAATTGTTAAAACATTGATTTTTATAATAAAATATGACCTAGTATATATATATATATATATATATATATATATATATATATATATATATTGTATGTGTGTCTTCTGGCAACAAACTTTCATTTTTGCATATTTGATTAAAACCCTAGAAATATTTCTTTCAGAAAGTATTTTTATTTAATTTTTCTTATTATATGCTTTATGCATTCTCATCATGGTTTTTATACTCAGAATATTTTAGCCATTGTACCCTTCAGCATTCTTCAAGTGACTGTCATCATACTTAGTAACCTTTTTGGAATTTTGAACTGAACCCTTTATTCAATCCATCTTGGTAGATTGTTCCCATTCTGCTTTCTATGCTTAAGGGAGATAACTCCTATAAGTTAATACATGCCAGTCTTATTCACTGTTGTGTTGTTTGTTTCTTCAACTGAACCAGAGTGTATGTGACATTTTAGAACTTTTATCGCCACAAGCATTGAAAGTGGAATGAGAACAATCTTAAATTAAATAAAGGGTTTAGTTCAAAATTCTGAGAAAGTTACTGAGTGCACAGACAAGAGAGTAAAGTTGTTATTATTTGATAATAAAAATTCAAATTTAAATAGGAAATCACAAGTTGTGTCATGATAAAAATACAAATTCCAGATACTCTCAAAATAAGATACCAGAGGAAGCAAATGTCTATACTTCTTGAAGAAAACTTTACTCTCTGCAGATACAAAAATCTCGAAATACATCTATAATCTTAAATTATAATAAAATCACTTTTAAGAAAATTATGAAATTTAAATGAAAATGTTTGTTAAAAAAGGATTTCCATTTTGTGATCTTCAATCAAATATATGCGCATGTGTGTAAAAGTTACATAACTGTGTAAGAAATAAATGTGGATTATATATATATATATATATATATATATATATATATATATATAACTGAAACAAAACATGGTTCTCATGTACTTATTATTATATGTGGATTTAATAGGCTGGTTAATGAAATTTGAGGAATAAAAAGACAGCAAAATGATAACAATATTCGCAATAAGATTGATGATATTTATTATATGTTAGCTTTTTGACTAAATTAAAGCATGAAGAGAAAGATTTTTTCAAAATATAATCACATATTAAAGGATTAAACAAGGATTTAGGTTTACTCAGAGAATATAGTTTCAACAGGAAACCCTCTATAAATCTTCCACAACCCAAATCCTGACAAACTCTTAGGCCCAAATCAAATTTCTTATAGATATATAGCATATAAGGAAAAAGAACAGCATTTCCCAGAAGAGTGAGTCCCACTTTGTTTTTTTTCTTGTCTCATTGAAAAAGGACATAGGCATGTCTATAAATTCTGATTTTAAAATCTTTCTCTTCATGCTTTGGTTTAGTCAAAAGGCCTATGAATATATATTATATATCATATATATATATATATTTATATATATATATATAATAACACCAATCTTATTGCCAATACTGATAACATTTCATTGTTTTTTTATTACTCAAATTTAATTAACCAGCCTATTAAATATATATATATATAGATAGATAGAGAGAGAGAGAGAGAGAGAGAGAAATTTCAGAACAATTTTAGGCAAATTCATGACAAAGTGAAAAAAATTTTGTGTGACACGTTTCAATCTTTAGGATTTCATCAGAGTATTTTTGTTGATGGAATTATATATGTTTAAAAAGAAGAAGAGGAATATAAAAACACGAGTATCCATCTATGTTTCTGAGATGAGATATTGTGATTATTTACATTGTTGAGACTGTTGTCTTCATCTTTATTGACATATTCACAACGTTTCAGCTGTTCTACCCTCCAGCCTTCTTTAGGTGATTAGAATTATGATCTGAATTCTTTATTTCATCCACTGGGGTAGATTGTTCTAGTTCCACATGGCATACCTCCTCTGGATATCTCAGTTATATCCTTTTTAACTCAACTTTCCAAGTTTTTGTTCACCACTACAGTATCCAAGTATTGAATTCACAACTCTTTGGGTCAAGTCACTGGATCCAACCAACACTTTTATCTGCTGGGACATGTGTCCTTGAGGACATCAGTGTATGAATTTTGGGGACTTATTAATTTAATATCTCTATATTAGTTTTTTTTACCAGAGATCATAGTGCAATTTTGTTGATATTATTGCTTTTCTCTTGCAGTCCATATTACTGGTTCCTATATTGTATTCATTTCAATGCTTGGCCGGCTTGGGAGATTTTTGTGGCTGAGCATATGCACTGATTCTTTAAGTTTTCATATTTTCCAATGATGTTCTCTCTCTATTATTTCAACCTCATCCCACAAGGGGTGGTGATCTCTCTTTCCCCTCCATATATAACTAGCTACACTTGGTTTTTCTATTTCTCCTTGTGTTACAGCTTTACAATGTTCTTTCAGCCTCACTTTAAGGGGGCAGCATGTTTCTCCTTTATATTTCTTACCACAGCTGTACTGTATGGGATACACATAGTCCTTAATCTATGGAAGTTCTTACTTTGAAGAAGTGTCTGCAAAGTGTCAAACAACTTTTGAAGGTTGTCTTGATGTTATATGGATCACAGATCTTTTGTATTTTCTCTGATAATCCCTTCACATGGTGCTGGAAGACTAAAGGTGTTTACTGAGTGTTGTTATCCTTTTGTAACCTTCTATCCCATTTTGTCAGCACTGTTGCCATGTACCCAGGGTAGTTGTTACATTATAGGGTACTGCTTATACTGACCATTTCTTGTTCATATCTTTGGGTTGCCACTTATGACTTTTGCTTGATGCTGTAAGCAGCAGATGATCGCTTTCTTTATGCTGTATGGGTGGTGGGAGTTGAAGTTGTATTTTCCAATGAATGTTGGCTTGTAGTGTATGGATGTCTTGAATCCATGCTCTGTTTGAGATGTTAGTACATCCAGGAATGTGAGTTAGTTATCATTTTCTCTCTCAATTGTGAACTCTATTGATTATCATATTGAGTTCACATGGTTCAGTAGTAGCTGGACCTCTTCTTGAATAAAATACGTTAATTATTCCTGATTTTATTTTGTTTTTATGTGATAATCTAAATTTATGAGATCATTTTCATTAGTTGATTTGCAATGGACACTTAGTTTTAGTTTATATATATATATATATATATATATATATATATATATATATATATATATATAGTACAGGTAATCAATCTTTTGGCATATAATCTGGGTGGATCCTAGTAATATTAATTATTAAAACTGATTTATAGGGAGATCGATGTATTTATTATAACAGAGCATATGTATTTTTACAGCAAAAAAAAAAAATTACCCCAGCATAATATAGTCTATTTCAAGCCATTCTGTAGGGGGCTATCATCGGCCTCTAAGTGTCTGTCTCTGAGCATTGTTTTAAATTTATTTTCAATGTCAGTCGTCCTCTGGTAGATGTCGTGTTAATGAGAATGCATTTGTGTTAGCGATTGGTGGGGGCATAAGGTATCTTATCCTGGGGGAAGCAGTCTGGGGTTGGAGTTTATTTATGGCCAGGACCTTTTGCTGTTTGTTTTTTAATATCAGTTCCTACTATGTGGCATTTCTTATACAATCCCCAAGTGTGTTTTCTGCTATTCACAGTAAATAGTTTATATATATATACATATATGTTAAAAGAGACATAACTTGAATCTCTTTTGCAGAAGATACCTTCATCTCTCCTATTTTAATTCTTACAAGTAAGTCCATGGTATTCTCAGGATCCTTCTGTAGAAACATATTTCTGTTACCTCAAGTCTCTTTTTCATTGACATATAGAAGGAAAGATATTACATAGCATTTTTTTTCCTTGTTTCTAATGAGATTCTCCTGTTTCTTAATAATCTGCTTAGCTTTTGACATGTTTTTGTTATTCCAGTGCACCTTCAGTAGTCAATGTCTCTATTAAAACACTTCATAAATGTTTAAAATTTTGTAATTGTTTATTTTATATTCAATTTATAGTTTGCATCTTGCACTGTTTTCTATTTGCTGACAATCATAAATTCTGTCTTCTTCCATTCGGTGTTTCATGCTTCCAACTGGACTCATTTCATAACAGCATCCACTGCAGAGCAAATTACTTTGTATTATCACCTGTTATTTAGATTTTGTTTTTTGTTCCCACCATATCATACAAGAACAGTGAAAATAAAGGTGACGCTGTGGACTTTCATTTAATTACAATCTCATATGACATCCAACAGATTGAAGTAAACCTGAAAACTACTCTTGAAAAGGACTTCCAATCAGTGGTTAAATAAAGAAATAGCTTGTAAATCCCAATGCCTCGAAAACAAAATTGCTTTCATTTAATCACCAGAGAGAACTTTTTTTACCTACCATCAGGATGGCTTGTACTGAACTCCAGGAGAGCAACACTCTATGTCTTCTTGGCCTCATGTTCTTCACTGACATGAAGTGGAGTGATTATACTGAATCAATTGCTAGTTCAACTGCTAGAAATGTTGGTTCATACTGTTGTACCTACCAGACAGGTTTTTCATCAGAATCCATTTTGTACATTTATAAATCTACTATTCATCTGTGTATTGAACAGTGTTGCCATATCAGGGTTAGTGCTCCTACTGTGCATCTTCTTGTTAAAATCCAGAGAAGGGTCTGAAATACAATCAATCCTCACCACGTCTCCAGTCACTTTCTCACCAACATAACATAGCTTCCTTCTGTCTGTTCTACAAATATTTTCATGGTAACTGTTCAGATGAGCTTTTATCTCTGGTGACTTGACTATATATATTAAAATGTGCTACTAGATTGGCAACTAGGTCTCACAACTACCAATTCTACTCTCACAGTTTTTTCTTCTCACACTTCCTGCCTGTTGAACTCCCTTCCAAATTCTAGATTCCCTAATAATTATAATCTTTAAAAATTTTAATACAGCATTAGTTACCATATTCTGTCTTCTTGAACTCTATTTCTTTTTAGTCCTTTCCTCAATCCTCTCCATTTTCAGTCTTCTCATCCTCTTTCTCTTCCTGTAACCCCCACCCAGTGTTCTAGTGTCATTGTTGCCTTGCTTTGGGTGAAACAATTAAATATATATATATATTTAATTAATTTGTAGGTCTCATGTATTAGATCGTGATTACAATTCCAATGTAATAAATTATAGCCATGGAATATTAGTGTTTGAGCCTTTTATGTTAAATATATATATATATATATATATATATATACACAAGCTTTAATCTTTAGTTTTATTAGAAGCTAAAAAATAGTTTCTCTTTATTCTTATCATAGATGTTATAGTATTAATCATCATTAATGCAGCCACTATACACACACACACACATATATATATATATATATATATATATAATGCTAAGATAAAGAAACATAAAATCCTATGTTAATGTAATTTGTAATAAAATATTCACTTGAGTGAAGGGAAATCTTGAATTCTAGTTTAAAATACTTTTACTTGTAATTTTAGATCTGTGATGTAAACTCAAGTAGTATAAATAGAAACACTGCTACTCAATGCAGTAACCTTGAACACTTCCAAATTGATTGCCAAAAGATATCATCATTGAAATTTCTTTGACTATAACTATCATCACCTAGTTACCTACAAATTTCTTCTTATTTATTTTAGCTATCAGAGTTGCACTAAAAAAAGAATCTCTTCTAAACTAATTGCATTGGTTAGAATTTTGCTGTCACCAACACACAAACAAATTATTCAATCATAACAAAAACTTGATCCACATGTTCTTCATCTTCCTTCTTATCATTCCTCAATTCAACTTTGTCTTGGTGTTTGCATCTCCAACTCAAATGGACATTTATTACTAAATTTCATTCAGGCTCAAACACTTCTTGAGCTCTTCCTTAATTTGATTTTGTTCTATTTCCCTTTCAATCATTAAGCTACATGAGTTGAACCCATTGGGTTAACAATTTGCCCTTGAGCTGTATCAATGGGAGTTAAGTGCTGTCAATCAGCAAACAAATACTGTGTCCCAAAATCAATTTACACCATCAAATTACATCTCAGTTTCATTTTAGTGAATTCATTTTGGGACATCTAATGAAATGTTATTCTTTTGTTTACCTGTAAAGCTCTCTGGATTGTAGTCTGATTATATAGATTTGAGCATCATTTTATCATAACAACATGTACAATACCTTTTATTTTAACAGAATAATAGTTCACCAGTCATGTCCCATTTGGAAGAATTGAGTTCAATATCCACTTGAGTGGCTTGTTCTCTTGATAGCAACAGAAAACAAAGATTTGATTTATTTTATTCTTGGTCTGACTTCTTTTTCATTGCATAATCATTGTTTAATGGTTAAAAAGAAGGGATGTGTTTATAATTAAATTTTAGACAGCAGACAAGCAAAGAAAGGGAGAATGTTTTCTTTAAAATTATAGCAGAAATGTAATTTTGGTCTTTAGCAGTGAAAACATTTATACTGACACATGGCAGTCATAGAAACTGATTGATAATTAAAATCAATTCCAATAATAATGATAATATTACAATAACATTCAAAAGATAATGAAAAACACTGAAGATATAATAGACCATTATTGCTTTTTATAGACAGCATAATAATGATGCTATCATAACTATTTAAGCAATTTTATATATTTTTAAAAATTCCCCTCTCTTTTGCCATATCTTGAACCCTACTTACACAATCACCATTGTTAAAAACAACATCACCAGTGCCATCTGTTATTAACAGTAAAAACATTTCTAAGTTTATTTCAAGTTTCTTTATAATGAAGTTAATCACTAACAAAACATATATTTAAACAATTTCAAGAAGTGTTTCAGACATACTTTTCAAAATATTTATAATGCTTACATATATTTTGTTTCACTAAAATTGGCAAACTGTGAAAACTATTTCTTCAACAGAGCAGTAGATGACTTGCAAGTTTTTGTCTTGACAGACACCTATCCACATATCCTATAAGCCACCACTTACATTGACCAGCAATGTTATGACACTGAATACCACCCTAATGACCTTCCAATGGTTGATATGATAGATTCATTAATGTCTGAGGAATCTCGACTGATTAAAAAAATTCTTCAACTTGCATATGCTTTTTGCATTCTATTTCTTCCTCTATATATGACATATTTGCTCTGAATATTACTGCCTTATTTTCTCATTTTATGATTCATTTTTTTTGACGGCCTCAATACCTCTATTTATGATTCATTTCTTTTGACTGTCTTATTCCCTCCACTTATGACTTATTTTCTCTGAATATTACTGCCTTTATTTTCTCATTTTATTAATCATTTCATTTGACTGCATCAATCACTCTATTTATGATTCATTACATTTAGCTGTCTCATTCTCTACACTTATGACTTATTTCTGCTGAATAATACTGCCTTATTTTCTCTTTTTATGAATCATTTCTTTTGACTGCCTCAATCTTTCTATTTATCATTCATTTCTTTTGACTGTCTCATTCTCTCCACCTATGACTTATTTCCTCTGAATATTACTGCCTTATTTTCTCTTTTCATGATTCATTTCTTTTGACTCCCTCAATCCCTCTATTTATGTTTCATTTCTTTTGACTGTCTCATTCTCTCCACTTATGACTTATTTACTCTGAATATTACTGCCTTATTTTCTCTTTTCATGATTCATTTCTTTTGACTGCCTCAATCCCTCTATTTATGTTTCATTTCTTTTGACTGTCTCATTCTCTCCACTTATGACTTATTTACTCTGAATATTACTGCCTTATTTTCTCTTTTCATGATTCATTTCTTTTGACTGCCTCAATCCCTCTATTTATGTTTCATTTCTTTTGACTGTCTCATTCTCTCCACTTATGACTTATTTCCTCTGAATATTACTGCCTTATTTTCTCTTTTCATGATTCATTTCTTTTGACTGCCTCAATCCCTCTATTTATGTTTCATTTCTTTTGACTGTCTCATTCTCTCCACTTATGACTTATTTACTCTGAATATTACTGCCTTATTTTCTCTTTTCATGATTCATTTCTTTTGACTGCCTCAATCCCTCTATTTATGTTTCATTTCTTTTGACTGTCTCATTCTCTCCACTTATGACTTATTTACTCTGAATATTACTGCCTTATTTTCTCTTTTCATGATTCATTTCTTTTGACTCCCTCAATCCCTCTATTTATGTTTCATTTCTTTTGACTGTCTCATTCTCTCCACTTATGACTTATTTACTCTGAATATTACTGCCTTATTTTCTCTTTTCATGATTCATTTCTTTTGACTGCCTCAATCCCTCTATTTATGTTTCATTTCTTTTGACTGTCTCATTCTCTCCACTTATGACTTATTTACTCTGAATATTACTGCCTTATTTTCTCTTTTCATGATTCATTTCTTTTGACTGCCTCAATCCCTCTATTTATGTTTCATTTCTTTTGACTGTCTCATTCTCTCCACTTATGACTTATTTCCTCTGAATATTACTGCCTTATTTTCTCTTTTCATGATTCATTTCTTTTGACTCCCTCAATCCCTCTATTTATGTTTCATTTCTTTTGACTGTCTCATTCTCTCCGCTTATGACTTATTTACTCTGAATATTACTGCCTTATTTTCTCTTTTCATGATTCATTTCTTTTGACTGCCTCAATCCCTCTATTTATGTTTCATTTCTTTTGACTGTCTCATTCTCTCCACTTATGACTTATTTACTCTGAATATTACTGCCTTATTTTCTCTTTTCATGATTCATTTCTTTTGACTGCCTCAATCCCTCTATTTATGTTTCATTTCTTTTGACTGTCTCATTCTCTCCACTTATGACTTATTTACTCTGAATATTACTGCCTTATTTTCTCTT
This sequence comes from Acanthosepion lycidas, assembly GCA_963932145.1. Lineage (NCBI taxonomy): Eukaryota > Metazoa > Mollusca > Cephalopoda > Sepiida > Sepiidae > Acanthosepion > Acanthosepion lycidas. The sequence goes on from OZ010583.1 coordinate 64,857,963, forward strand.
TTCATGATTCATTTCTTTTGACTCCCTCAATCCCTCTATTTATGTTTCATTTCTTTTGACTGTCTCATTCTCTCCACTTATGACTTATTTACTCTGAATATTACTGCCTTATTTTCTCTTTTCATGATTCATTTCTTTTGACTGCCTCAATCCCTCTATTTATGTTTCATTTCTTTTGACTGTCTCATTCTCTCCACTTATGACTTATTTACTCTGAATATTACTGCCTTATTTTCTCTTTTCATGATTCATTTCTTTTGACTGCCTCAATCCCTCTATTTATGTTTCATTTCTTTTGACTGTCTCATTCTCTCCACTTATGACTTATTTACTCTGAATATTACTGCCTTATTTTCTCTTTTCATGATTCATTTCTTTTGACTCCCTCAATCCCTCTATTTATGTTTCATTTCTTTTGACTGTCTCATTCTCTCCGCTTATGACTTATTTACTCTGAATATTACTGCCTTATTTTCTCTTTTCATGATTCATTTCTTTTGACTGCCTCAATCCCTCTATTTATGTTTCATTTCTTTTGACTGTCTCATTCTCTCCACTTATGACTTATTTACTCTGAATATTACTGCCTTATTTTCTCTTTTCATGATTCATTTCTTTTGACTCCCTCAATCCCTCTATTTATGTTTCATTTCTTTTGACTGTCTCATTCTCTCCACTTATGACTTATTTACTCTGAATATTACTGCCTTATTTTCTCTTTTCATGATTCATTTCTTTTGACTCCCTCAATCCCTCTATTTATGTTTCATTTCTTTTGACTGTCTCATTCTCTCCACTTATGACTTATTTACTCTGAATATTACTGCCTTATTTTCTCTTTTCATGATTCATTTCTTTTGACTGCCTCAATCCCTCTATTTATGTTTCATTTCTTTTGACTGTCTCATTCTCTCCACTTATGACTTATTTACTCTGAATATTACTGCCTTATTTTCTCTTTTCATGATTCATTTCTTTTGACTCCCTCAATCCCTCTATTTATGTTTCATTTCTTTTGACTGTCTCATTCTCTCCACTTATGACTTATTTCCTCTGAATATTACTGCCTTATTTTCTCTTTTCATGATTCATTTCTTTTGACTCCCTCAATCCCTCTATTTATGTTTCATTTCTTTTGACTGTCTCATTCTCTCCACTTATGACTTATTTACTCTGAATATTACTGCCTTATTTTCTCTTTTCATGATTCATTTCTTTTGACTGCCTCAATCCCTCTATTTATGTTTCATTTCTTTTGACTGTCTCATTCTCTCCACTTATGACTTATTTACTCTGAATATTACTGCCTTATTTTCTCTTTTCATGATTCATTTCTTTTGACTGCCTCAATCCCTCTATTTATGTTTCATTTCTTTTGACTGTCTCATTCTCTCCACTTATGACTTATTTACTCTGAATATTACTGCCTTATTTTCTCTTTTCATGATTCATTTCTTTTGACTGCCTCAATCCCTCTATTTATGTTTCATTTCTTTTGACTGTCTCATTCTCTCCACTTATGACTTATTTCCTCTGAATATTACTGCCTTATTTTCTCTTTTCATGATTCATTTCTTTTGACTCCCTCAATCCCTCTATTTATGTTTCATTTCTTTTGACTGTCTCATTCTCTCCACTTATGACTTATTTACTCTGAATATTACTGCCTTATTTTCTCTTTTCATGATTCATTTCTTTTGACTACCTCAATCCCTCTATTTATGTTTCATTTCTTTTGACTGTCTCATTCTCTCCACTTATGACTTATTTACTCTGAATATTACTGCCTTATTTTCTCTTTTCATGATTCATTTCTTTTGACTGCCTCAATCCCTCTATTTATGTTTCATTTCTTTTGACTGTCTCATTCTCTCCACTTATGACTTATTTACTCTGAATATTACTGCCTTATTTTCTCTTTTCATGATTCATTTCTTTTGACTGCCTCAATCCCTCTATTTATGTTTCATTTCTTTTGACTGTCTCATTCTCTCCACTTATGACTTATTTACTCTGAATATTACTGCCTTATTTTCTCTTTTCATGATTCATTTCTTTTGACTGCCTCAATCCCTCTATTTATGTTTCATTTCTTTTGACTGTCTCATTCTCTCCACTTATGACTTATTTACTCTGAATATTACTGCCTTATTTTCTCTTTTCATGATTCATTTCTTTTGACTGCCTCAATCCCTCTATTTATGTTTCATTTCTTTTGACTGTCTCATTCTCTCCACTTATGACTTATTTCCTCTGAATATTACTGCCTTATTTTCTCTTTTCATGATTCATTTCTTTTGACTGCCTCAATCCCTCTATTTATGTTTCATTTCTTTTGACTGTCTCATTCTCTCCACTTATGACTTATTTACTCTGAATATTACTGCCTTATTTTCTCTTTTCATGATTCATTTCTTCTGACTGCCTCAATCCCTCTATTTATGTTTCATTTCTTTTGACTGTCTCATTCTCTCCACTTATGACTTATTTACTCTGAATATTACTGCCTTATTTTCTCTTTTCATGATTAATTTCTTTTGACTGCCTCAATCCCTCTATTTATGTTTCATTTCTTTTGACTGTCTCATTCTCTCCACTTATGACTTATTTACTCTGAATATTACTGCCTTATTTTCTCTTTTCATGATTCATTTCTTTTGACTGCCTCAATCCCTCTATTTATGTTTCATTTCTTTTGACTGTCTCATTCTCTCCACTTATGACTTATTTACTCTGAATATTACTGCCTTATTTTCTCTTTTCATGATTCATTTCTTTTGACTGCCTCAATCCCTCTATTTATGTTTCATTTCTTTTGACTGTCTCATTCTCTCCACTTATGACTTATTTACTCTGAATATTACTGCCTTATTTTCTCTTTTCATGATTCATTTCTTTTGACTGCCTCAATCCCTCTATTTATGTTTCATTTCTTTTGACTGTCTCATTCTCTCCACTTATGACTTATTTACTCTGAATATTACTGCCTTATTTTCTCTTTTCATGATTCATTTTTTTTTTGACTGCCTCAATCCCTCTATTTATGTTTCATTTCTTTTGACTGTCTCATTCTCTCCACTTATGACTTATTTACTCTGAATATTACTGCCTTATTTTCTCTTTTCATGATTCATTTCTTTTGACTCCCTCAATCCCTCTATTTATGTTTCATTTCTTTTGACTGTCTCATTCTCTCCACTTATGACTTATTTCCTCTGAATATTACTGCCTTATTTTCTCTTTTCATGATTCATTTCTTTTGACTCCCTCAATCCCTCTATTTATGTTTCATTTCTTTTGACTGTCTCATTCTCTCCACTTATGACTTATTTACTCTGAATATTACTGCCTTATTTTCTCTTTTCATGATTCATTTCTTTTGACTGCCTCAATCCCTCTATTTATGTTTCATTTCTTTTGACTGTCTCATTCTCTCCACTTATGACTTATTTACTCTGAATATTACTGCCTTATTTTCTCTTTTCATGATTCATTTCTTTTGACTGCCTCAATCCCTCTATTTATGTTTCATTTCTTTTGACTGTCTCATTCTCTCCACTTATGACTTATTTCCTCTGAATATTACTGCCTTATTTTCTCTTTTCATGATTAATTTCTTTTGACTGCCTCAATCCCTCTATATATGAATCATTTCTTTTGACTGTCTCATTCTCTCTACTTATGACTTATTTCCTCTGAATATTACTGCATTTATTTTCACTTTTTATGATTAATTTCTTTTGACTGCCTCAATCCCTCTATATATGAATCATTTCTTTTGACTGTCTCATTCTCTCCACTTATGACTTATTTCCTCTGAATATTGCTGCATTTATTTTCACTTTTTATGATTAATTTCTTTTGACTGCCTCAATCCCTCTATATATGAATCATTTCTTTTGACTGTCTCATTCTCTCCACTTATGACTTATTTCCTCTGAATATTACTGCATTTATTTTCACTTTTTATGATTAATTTCTTTTGACTGCGTCAATCCCTCTATATATGAATCATTTCTTTTGACTGTCTCATTCTCTCCACTTATGACTTATTTCCTCTGAATATTACTGCATTTATTTTCACTTTTTATGATTAATTTCTTTTGACTGCGTCAATCCCTCTATATATGAATCATTTCTTTTGACTGTCTCATTCTCTCCACTTATGACTTATTTCCTCTGAATATTACTGCATTTATTTTCACTTTTTATGATTAATTTCTTTTGACTGCCTCAATCCCTCTATATATGAATCATTTCTTTTGACTGTCTCATTCTCTCCACTTATGACTTATTTCCTCTGAATATTACTGCATTTATTTTCACTTTTTATGATTAATTTCTTTTGACTGCCTCAATCCCTCTATATATGAATCATTTCTTTTGACTGTCTCATTCTCTCCACTTATGACTTATTTCCTCTGAATATTACTGCATTTATTTTCACTTTTTATGATTAATTTCTTTTGACTGCCTCAATCCCTCTATATATGAATCATTTCTTTTGACTGTCTCATTCTCTCCACTTATGACTTATTTCTTCTAGATATTACTGTCTTATTTTCTCTTTTTATGATTCATTTCTTTTGACTGCCTCAATCTCTTTATTTATCATTCATTTCTTTTGACTGTCTCATTCTCTCCACTTATGACTTATTTCCTCTGAATATTACTGTCTTATTTTCTCTTTTTAAGATTCATTTGTTTTGACGTCCTCAAAACCTCTATTTATGATTAATTTATTTTGACTGTTCTATTCCCTCCACTTACAACTCATTTCCTTTGAGTATAATTGTCTCTTTCCCTCTATTTATGACTCATTTTCTTTGTGTATGAATATTTCATTCCCTTTGTGCCTGACTGTCCTATCTAGTCTCCTTTTGGTTCTCTTATTCGAGAGAGAGAGAAGAATATCTTCATTCAAAACATTCTATTATTATAAAATCATTTAGAATACTGATTTACTTTTAAATATTTTCCAGATTATTTCCTTATCATCCTTATATATTGTAACCATAAAAAATATATTCATATATGTAGGCTCATGGTAAAATTATGTTTTACATAACGCATTTTTATTTTTCAACATAATCTTCTTTTTTGTATTGACGAGTACTCAAGATCTTCTATTATTTAAAATAAATAAATACGTAAATATCCTATTAAAATAAAATAATAAATAATAATTGCATTAAAAATAAGTAATATATATAAACAAATAAGAAAATAAAACCTGACTTTTACTCACTTTTGTTTATTTGGCATTATTTAGTACCCTTCGTAGATTACTTGTTCGTTTTAAGATTATTTTGGAGAATTCTTAAATGAAAAATTTTGAAAACTAACAATGTTTTCCCTACACTTTATTTCTGTTTATAAATAAATATGTATTGCAAAATAAAATCCTTACATTTACTGTGATAAAGTTTCTCAGTGGCTGAAACACATTGATAAAATAGTTTGTTCTTTTGTCTTATATATATATATGCCCACCGTAATTAGACTGATCACAATTTTAACATAAAAATGCTACGCTGATCAAAGGAGAAATCAATTCACTATGACATAAATGTCTAGAGAGTGCCTTGATTGCAAGCTTATCTACAGTAAATTATGACATTTCACCATTCCTGGCAGGTCTTCTATCATCACAGTGTGGGATACCTAATAAAAAATAGTGATGGAAAGAAAAAGAAAAAGACTCTAAATGAACTCAGCTAGATATAAAAAAAAATAAATAAAAAAAGTTTTTAAAATTCTAAAATATTCTAAAATCCCCAGCACTACTCATTCGTGCAGTGTGAATGTGTAGTTGTGCCAAATAGCAAATTTAGTTGAATGTAGTCCTGAAGGATGAAACACATCAGAAGTAGACTTTTTCCACTTTGTCATACATTTTACCCATTATTGTTCTTGATATATAAAAATATATATCATTATCTCATTCATATATATATATATATATATATATATATATATATATATATATTTGGTATTTCAAGTATACATTAAAATATGTTCTTTTTTAACTCTGAAACTCTATTGCTGTATTGTATATCCAATATATTTTTGACAGAAGTTCTTTTTGTTTATGAAATATTCCATGTGTTACCTATTAAACAAAATGCTGAGGTTTATAATTTGGTGATTTTATGATGTTTTACAATAAATGTGTCATCTTCTCTTTATAATAAACTCATGGATTTTTTTATGCAAGTTATTATTAATGATCCTTACTTATTGAAAATCTGGAAGTGGCTTTTTTAGCTTTATTTTTCCAGTACTTTTTGTCTAGCTTAACACATACATAAATCAATAAGTTCTAATAATAAAAAAAGCATTTTTTGCACAACAAACATTTCTATATAATTATTATAATTACCATATTTGCCAATTTATAAGACCCCCTCCTCAATTTACATTGTATATTTTATTGTTAGGCTGGATAAACATAAGCCAACTAAATATCTCAAGTTTATATATAAGACAAGGGAGATCTTTTTATCTATTTTTGGCAAAAAATATCTTTTGTATCATCAAATACATAAATCAGTGTTTATTGCTAATCACATTGAGTGAACATTATACAGTAAAATTTTCAGATCAAAATTCATCTAATAACTATATATAAGGCTGTGAATGATCCACATTCAAGTTCAGTTTTTAATCACTTCTTTGCAACCTTTCTATAAATAATTTCATGGTTATTGTTCGGATGAACTTTCTTCTATTGTACCTAGATTTTATGAATTTAAACTCAGTACTATATTGGTAGCCAAGTGTCATTGTTTTACAGTTGAAATGGCAAGATATAAACATAAATACTATGTAGTTTCTTCACTTGCACTTCTTGCTCATGGAATTCTCTTCCAGCTTTTTGTTTTCCAGTCAACATTGATCTACAAAAATTTAAATGCAATGTCAATCATTATCTTCCATCTTCTTAATTTCTTTTATTGTTCTCTCTCCTTAATAATGTTTTTCTTTCACACTCAGTAACATTTTGCATATTTATAGCTTTATACCTTTCTTGGGGTGAAAAGATTTTTAAAAATCCTACAATTTAATATATTGTCAAGGTATCACTCATTTTTCAGTGCAAATGGATCTCATTTACAAATAACATGAAAAATGTTGCATTGGGTTACATGGTACCAGTAACAAGGTGTAATCTCTAAACAGACCTCTTGGTAGTGGATTTATGTCTTTCCCAAGGTTATTAGTGTGAAATGCGGGAATTCCCTCCACACAAAGATGGAGAGCCTATAAACCATCACAGACATACCACTGACTTCAATGGGCTGGACACCTTGCCAAATGCCAGACATTCACCTACCCAAAAAATCCTCTTCATGGTGCTCCCATCAAGCAAGAGACCATGTGGAACCCCATGTCATCAATTCAAGAATCATCTCAAAAACACCTAAATGAGGACAGAAATCAATCTGGTCAATTGGGAGATGGAAGCTCAGAAAGAACCAATTGGAAAAAAGCAGTCCATGAAAAAAGCAGTCCATGAACTTTGTTGACTCCAAAGATTATTGGCGTCTCTGCAAGAGTGTATTGAACAATTGCAAACCCTCTATACCTCCTTTGTTCAACCAGTTCGAAGTCCTGACCTCCTCTGCCAACAAGGCTGAATGCTTTGCTCGGAAATTTTCATTCAACTCAACTCTCAACTCTTCCGGTGTACCCATACCCAACTTCCCTCTTAGAACTGAGGCCCTACTGAGTGGATTACACATCCCATCTTTGTTATTGGGCATTATCTCCAAGACCCCCAACAAGGCTAGTGGTGGTGATGGGATACCAGCCATTGTCTTGAAGAAATGCGTGCCTGAACTGGCGCCTACCCTCTCTAAACTATATAACTACTGCCTCAAGGAATCTTGTTTTCCTGACTGCTGGAAGTCCTCTTCAATTGTTCCTGTCTTCAAGAACTCTGGTGACCCTTCTGACCCTTCTGACCCTTCTAATTACCATCCTATCAGTCACCTACCCCTCTTCGGCAAAGTTTTCGAAGCCCTAATCAATACCAAAGTGGTTGACCACCTTACATCCCATGATCTGCTCTCAAGCAATATGGCTTCCAATTTGCCCGATCTACAGCTGATGTGCTTATGGCCATCACTGAAACTGTCTACCAAGCTCTTCAAAATAACTGGGAAGCTCGTGCCGTGGCCCTAGACATCTCCAAAGTGTTTGATAGGGTTTGGCATGCCGGCCTTCTTCGTAAGCTTTAGGGTTATGGCATTACGGGTCGATTGTTTGACCTAATACAATCATTCCTGTCAAACCGTGAATTGAAGGTCGTTCTCAACAGATTCTCCTCCAGTTACTATCCCACGGACACAGGAGTTCCTCAAGGCTCCATCCTAGGCCCCATTCCTTATCTACATAAATGACCTTCCTGATGCCATAAATTCCCAAGTTGGCATCTACGCGGATGACACCACAAGTTACTCCTGCCTCAAAAACAGATCTAGTGTCTCTGACAAAACTAACCTGGCCGTGCGTCTCAAAAAGGACCTCCAATCGGTTGTGAAGTCGGGCAGGAATTGGCTGGTCAACTTTAATGCCTCTAAAACAAAATTGCTCTCTATTAATCACCACAGAGATCCTTCCCTGCCCTCCATTAAAATGTCTGACGCTCAACTTCTTGAGAGCAACTCTCTGCGGCTGCTCAGTCTCACATTGACTGCTGACCTGAGATGGAACAAATATATTTAGTTAATTGCTTCGTCCAACACAAGGAAAGTTGCCTCCCTGTGCCGCGCCAGGAAATTTTTCTCCCTGGAATCGATCCTTCAGATCTACAGATCAACAATTCGTCCTTGCTTGGAGTATTGCTGCCATATATGGTCTGGTGCCCCTTCTGTTTGCCTCGGAGTTCTTGATAGGCTCCAGAGGCGGATATGCAATATAATTGGCCCTGTTCTGGCATCTTGTCTACAGTCACTCTCTCACAGATACACCGTCACCTCTCTTTGTCTTTTTTACAAATACTTTCATCACAGACTTCATTAATTCAAGCGCCCTACGAGGCTGGCATTCCGCTCTCACCCTTTCACTGTCAAAACTACTAAATTTAGCCATCTCTTCTACTCCAATAGCTTCATGTCTTGCACCACTTGCCTGTGGAACTCCCTTCCCTATTCCTGTTTCCCTGAGAGCTATAATCTCCAACTATTCAAATGTAATGTCATTTGACATCTCCAGTTGCCTTGATCTATCCACTATCCTTCTCCTCATCCTTTCCTCTATCACTTCTATCTATTCTTGCTCCAAATCTTCTGTAACCCCTTGCATCCTAGTGGCTTCCCACCTTGCTTGGGGTGAAATGCTAGAAAAAAGAAAACACCAGGAGACAAGAAGAACCCAAAGAAAAGCCAAAGGTCTCTATTCTCTGAAATCTCCTACCCTACCATGTAGTCGCTACAAATGTCTCTTCAGATCTAACATAGGGACTCATTTCATGCAGAAGGAAATGTCGATGAGCACCTCCATACTTGGTAACATGTTCTGCCAATGAGTGTGAAATGAGAACAATCTACCTCAATTTAAACTCAATTCAATTAATCCATTTTCTATGATGTATATATATATATATATATATATATATATATATATATATATATATATACTTTAAAAATCAGGAGGTCAGTTGAATCTGCTACCTTGGTATCAACCTTATCATATCTGTAAAGAAAAAGAGTTTAGGTTATCCACAAACTCTTCTAGTAAAATAATTTAGAAACAATAATAAATAGACAAAATGTCAGAAATTTCAAAAATAACACACAGCAAAATATAATTAACACTAGTAATTTATGAAACTGTAGAAATAAAAATAGATGTCCATTAGATGGAGCTTGTAAAACAGAAGGTATAATTTATAAAGCAGAAGTAACAGATATTAATGGCCAAAATAAAACATACATAGGATGTACTGGAGGTACTTTCAAACATAGATGGTACAATCATAGCTCATCATTCAAGCTAGTAAATATTAGGTACTCTACCAAACTAGCTGACCCTGTGTGAAATTTAAAAGGTAAAAACAACAGGGATTCAATTGTAAGCTGGAAAATTTTGAAAAAGACAAAGCCTTATGACAACCAAAACAATATTTGCAAACTCTGCCAACTGGAAAAATTAGCAATTATGACATTTCAAGATCCAAAGAACCTTTTGAACCAGAATCTGAAGCCTTGAATCCTTGCTTACATATTAGGAAATTCTTCTTAAGCACATATGAGGCTGGATAAAAAAAAATACATTTAAATTAACCCCCCACCAATACATTTATAATACCCTTGCTTTTATTTTCCTCCTTCTTCTTCTTCCTTCTTTATGTCCTCCGCCTCCCTTTCTATTACACACAACGTTGTGTGTTTGGTTATTTATTTTTTTAAATAATATAGCATTTATTATTTTTTCTTTAAATAAAGCATTTAGAGCTCATTTGATAAAAATTGCCTGACAATACCATACCAAGGTAGCAGATTCAACTGACCTGATTTTTAAAGTTAAAAGTTCTGCATGTTATTTTGACTTTTATTTTATTTTTTTCACATGTGTATTGAGCACTTTTTAATACCACACTGTTTCCTGGTCTGATTCAACTCTGACCATTAACCTTTTATGTATTATATATATATATATATATATATATATATATATATATATATATATATATATATATATATATACATATTGCAAACAAACTCACACCTGCTAAGAGCTTAGACCTTTTAGGTTTTGTTTAGTCACTAATCTGTGCATAAAATTACCTATATCCTTTTGTGCATCCTGAGATTTTAAGAGACCACTGCATTGCCCTTATGCCCTACAGATATTCACCAAAATTCTTACTATGCTATTATCTACTAGATACTTTCTCCTTCTTTCCCTTGCTCCTCAACTGAACCAATTACTATAACATTAGAGGCTTTATCTCTGACCTCTTCAGCTTAAAACATCTGCTATGATTTTTATTTTGTAACAAACTGTTTTTTAATGATGCTTCATATGTAATTTGTTCTACTTGAGAGCAAACATTTGAAGCTGTTAAGTTCACCAAGTTACACCTGATCTCAAAAGATACACCTGATTATTGGTATGTTCATTGCTGACAATAGGATTTCAGATTTAAGTATTAGTTATTTCCTTTCTTTTACTTTCTAATTTGTTTAACTGTGACTGAGCTCAAATATGTACAAATCACTTACATATGTACTAATATGATTACTTTAATAAAATTTTATTTGAATAATAATGCTACTTAGAAAATATAAGTAAAAGACTTTTTCATTCTCTTTGCTTACTGTAATATAGAAACAACATCAAGTATAGACTTATGAAGCTTTATTCGACTAATTCATCTTTAGTGCTGAAAAACATTATATTTATTGTAATGGACATTTACAAGCAAGATGGAATGTGTTTATTTTATTACCACACATATTTTTTGCTCTCACCTCAACTGATACTATTATATCCAAGACAAATATTATTCATGCTTTTGATTGGTCTTCTCACATCCTTACCAATCAAGACAAAAGACATCAGTTTTATTGTTTGAAATATTATTTCTACACTTTGTCACATTAACCCAATATTAGGAGATAAGCTGGAAGACAAGGATATAATCTTTTAACTTTTAATATTAAAAGATGTGAATAAAAATCTTCTTCATAATTCACTCATTTTTACATTATTTAAGTTTTCTTAGTTGATAATCTTATGCTCTTTTATGTTTGTTTTATTTACACAAATGTTAATTATTTATTATTGAACACATAAGATATTCTCTATCTATATTGTACATAAGTTTATTCAAATAGATGAAGACATTTTGAACATCTAATTAAAAATTGCTAATCTTTTGATTTCTTTTCTACCTTCAATGTTGATATGATTTTCTTTTCTAAAAACAAACATACAAAATCATCATTATCAGATGGAAGGCAAAATCATTATTATCAGATGGAGGGTAAAATCATTATTATCAGATGGAGAGTAAAATCATTATTATCAGATGGAGGATAAAATCATCATTATCAGATGGAAGGCAAAATCATTATTATCAGATGGAGGGCAAAATCATTGTTATCAGATGGAGGGTAAAATCCTTATTATCAGATGGAGAGCAAAATCATTATTATCAGATGGAAGGCAAACTCGTTACACTATTATTATTAAGTTGCAAATTGAACAAGAAATTGCTTTATTTTTCAAATTAGTGTATTTTAACAAACACAAAAAATAGGAATCAGATGCAGGGGTTACTGAATGTGAAAGAATATAAGAAAAAGAAAAACATTATTAAGAAGTGAAAACAATAAAAGAACAGGAATTAAGAAAATAGAGGATAACAATTGACATTGCATTTAAATTTTTGAAGATCAAAGTTGTCTAGAAAGCAAGAAACCAAAAGAAAGTTTCACAAGCAAGAAGTGCAAGGAAAGAAACTGTTAGCATAGAACTTATGGGTACATCTAACCAATTCAACTGTAAAATGATGAGATCTTGTTACCAAAATTCATAAAGTCTAGGTACCATAAAGGAAAGTTCATCAGAACAATTATCATGAAAGTATTTATAGAAAAGGCACAGGGAAGCTACATTACAATAGTGGGAAAATGACTGAAGTGGAGATGCCAGGTCAGGACTAATAACATTGCAGATTCTTTGGATTTTATCAAGAATCTCTAAATATATAATAGGAACACTAAATTATATGTTGCAGCAATATTTGAAGTATAGTAGACTTATAAATATTTAAGAGAGATTCAGGCATGAAAGATTATTTAGCATGACATAGTGAACCAACTTTCTTAGTAGCAGACCAAGCAATGAATTCAATATAAACTTTCCACTTCACGTCAGCAGAAAACTTTAGCCTAAGAGTGTGCAATGAGTTACCCACCTGGAGGTTTGCATCAAACATGCTGGTGGAAGGCAAAAAGAGTTCTCTCAGATAATTAACAGTTTTGGAAGATTCATCACTTAGGATGTCTGTTGATGCACTTCACTTTAATTTACCATTATTTTTTATAATTCCCTACCGTTTTTGACTCTGGTGAGTATCCCTGCATCATTTACCTATTATAATTTAATTAAAAGTGAAAAGATATGCTTATCTATACAAATTTTATATCCTTGCGTCAAAATGACTAAATATCTTCAATTTTGCAAATCTTACATTTAAAAGTTAGATTACACATCATGATCATCATAATTATAATCACCTTTATATAAAAGAAAATTAATTTAAAAGGCAATATAAATTAAGAAAAAATGAAATACCAAGTTTATTTAATGCAAAATTATGGAAATTTTATCTTAACAGAAAATAATTAATTGATAAATTAGAAAATAAACAAGTAGAAAAATCGATCATTAAATATCTGAATGTGTTCTTTTTAAAGACAGAATTTAATTTGACTAAAATAATATTTTCAATTTTTTTTTTCAAAATTGTTATTTTATCAAAAAGTAATTATTCAAATAATATAATACATTGTGTTTTTATAGCATGTTTTATAAATATTCAAAATCAGCACTAGTATGAAACGCTATTTTATCAAGTATAAAAATGCTCTATCTATATTTCTGAGATGAGGTGGTTGGAATGTCAAACTGAACCCTTTATTTCACTCACTGGGGTAGGCTGTTCTAGTTCCATGTGCCATGTCTAATGGATGCCAGTTATCAGTTATCTCCTGTTAATTACCCTCTCCAAGTTCTCCACTGTCTTAATCAGGTATTGAACTCACACTCTTTGGGTCCTGTCACTGGATCTAACTAACACCTTTATCCACTGTGCCATGTGTCCTTGAGGACATCTGTGTATGAATTTCTGGGTATTATAAACCTAAAGAGTTCAGTTTGACATTCCAACCACCTGAAGAAGGCCAGAGTGTACAACAGCTGAAATGTGATAAATATGGCAACAAAGATGAGGACAATAGTCCAAATAATGTAAATAGTGTATAAAAATGCTCTTCCTAAAATCTGTAATAAATTTACTATTTAGCAACTGTGTTTCTACAAGCCTCACCAATCAGGCATTTTACAGGTTATAATTTCCTATAAAATGTTTCAGTCAGACACTTTAAGAAACATGATTGTGATGAATACGGGTTTGTTTGTGAAAGTTAATTCACTTGAAGGGAAAACTGTCAAATACTTGATGAAATGTTTTTATCTCAAACCTATAAGAAAATTTGCACTTAACAGATCTAAATTGACAAGAAGCTTAAACTTCCACACCCATTTCCTCAGGACAAGGAGGAAAATAATGACTGTCTTTGTTGTTTTTTCCTATTCAAATCTCTCTTTGTGTAAGAGACAAGGGATCATCAATTGATCAGTTATTTTGTTTGAGCTTGATCAGTGATACATGGTTAATAGGTCAAATTTGGTGGCTGATGAGTTTTCAATTGGTTAGAAACTCTAGATAAAATAGGTTATCCTTAGTTATTTCATTTAAAAGCTGTAGTTTGTTGATGAACAAATATTGAAGTGAGAAGTTATTTCCAGACCATTATATATAGATTTCTGTTTGCTTCTTTTTGCATAAAGTCTATTTGCAAAAGAAGAGTAATATAATGGTTGTCTGCTTGTTTTCTGGGTATATTTACATAACCTGCCCATCAAGGCTGGATGTGACAGAAGGTCATTTTAATGTGGGGAGTGCCATACACATACTTATGCATACTGTCCAAGAACAAAATTGATTTCTGCACAGTGCCTGTGACCACTGTCATGTTGACATTGGTATTACACCAGCCCAATATTTTTAGTATAATGAGGAAGGTGCTGCCACAGGGTAGGAAACCCCAGGGTTGAGCAACTTTCCCCATCTAAAATGAGGAGAATCATAGTTCCACTCACAGCACAAGAGGCGTTAACCATGCCTCAGTTAAACCCTCATTGGCTAATTACTCCTGTGCCGGGTAAATTTATATTTCTGGTTATATACTAGGGCAGCTAGCTAATCCCTGATATCACAACAATCAGTGGCTTATCAACCCAGTCCCACTCACAAGGATTGATCCAATCTGTGATATGGATTTCAGGCACTTCTCAACAGTACCACATGCTGAGATCATCTCCCCAGGTCGATATTATCAAGAAGTCATCACTTTGAAGCAACAACCTGAACCAGCTAACATAGTTTGAACACTAATGTTCTCACCACTTGGCCATGTACCCATCAAAAGGAAAAGAAACAGAAAGGCACTAGTATAGAGTTGATAATGAATTTGGTTCACACTTCTTTTATGTGCCATGTTCCTTCAAGACATAGGCAATTGTGGCCTTCCTCAACTTTCAATTCTTTGTTGCTCAGAAAATTTTTTCTTCTTCTTACTATCCCTACCACCCCTGTTCTGCCATCCATTTTCACAAACTTGAGAGATAGATTACTTGATGTTTTCTTCTGCCCCTTTTGCATTCAATATTCATTGTGAGTGTCAAATTCTCCAAGAATTCTTTTCTCATTATGTCCCAGAAATTTGAACTCTTTCTGATTTTAAATGCAAATGTAAGTTTTTGTTCTCATTTCCTTGTTTCTCACATGTTCTTTGTTCTTTCCATGGTATTTTCAGCATCTCTCTTTCCTCAATTTTTTCCCTCCTCTGTGAAGAAATTGTCCAGTATTCACTGCCATATAGGAGGATTGATATTACATAGCAGTAACATTTATAGGTTCTGCTTTATGCATTGTATTAAACAGTGTAAATATCATAAAATTCCAAGATTAAAAACTATTTTCAAAATATATAATGATTATGGCAAGGAAGACTGTATTTTCTGCTGATTCTGAGAAATTAACTTAATTATTTAATCATATCATGTGAATGCTATCAAGTTTCTTAAATATTTACCATAATCTTGTGTGTATAAGACACAGGATTTTTCATCCAAAATCATGTCCAAAAGTCTGCTGTGTCTTATACTTTAGTTTAGAAGTCAATTTCATTTTTTTCAAGACTTGAAATGGACAAAATCAGGTCAAATTGGATTTATTTGTTTCTCAGTGAGATAATATCTACCTAATGGTGTATTGCAACAAAGAAATAAATCTTTTATAATGTTTCTCTGAGTCCTGTAGAGTACCATACTTTTCCAGATTTTGTTGAGTTCTAGCACTGAGTTTGGAAATCATTCATTGTTAAAAGTATAATTTATGATAAAAAATACAAAATTATTAAAACAATTTAGTATTTATTCAATATTATTTTGTTTTATTTTTCTCAATGTGTATTGGTGAGATAATGGTTTTATACCCCAAGAGACATTATCACATTTTTGTAATACTCATGAATCCCAAAAATAAAGAAAGAATCCTTTTTTTTTTCTTTTTTCTCTTCCTTTTTCACAAGTTTTGGTCATTTTCTTTACCAGCATCTTATACTCCTTAACGATCTTCCTTTTTCACAAGATTTGGTCATTTTCTTTACCTGCATCTTATACTCCTTAACGATCTATAGATAAAGGATTATGGTATTTATAATTGATATTAACTAGCAATATCACCTAGCATTTGATATTGTCTCATATATACCTTATCTCTTATTAATACATATGTGTGTACTTAAGTTTTATTAAATACAAGTTGCCAATGCTGTAATTAGAAAACATTTTTACCTTATAACTAATTCATGACTTGAATTTATGAACTGGTTCTCTCTCTTTCATCTTTTGATACAGACATAATCAATTTGTTACTTTGAGCAAGGACCATGTCAAACTTAGATTCATATGCATTAATGAAATGGGCTTTGAATTGCAAATGTTGCAACTAGAAGCTGTTTCCATTCTTTCTCATAACTTTTTCTCATATAAGTTTTGCTATAAGTTAAACACAAAGAGTAAGGTTTTCAATATTTTCATCCGTTATGTTGGAAACACAATCAATTTGTAAAATAGTTGTTCTTACCAGATTTAGAGAATTGATATTTTGCTAAATATTGTCTGAAATTCTGATTTGAGTCATTATCATTTTTAACAAGTTGTTTAGACTAATATTCATCCTTGTTGATTTTATCACTGTGTGTCAACTGATGCATTCTTTGAGATACCTCAGGAGTATAATTAATCTGATAGCAGGAATTTCTATTAGATAGCCTCAGTACCAGAGATATATGCAAGCAATGTTAATTCAAATTTAGAATAAAAAAATTCTCCCAACAGAAAATTAGCAAAGTCAGTATCTCACAAATGTACAAAGAAAAATTACTATATGTATTGATTCACTTGGTATTTACAATATCATGCAAAATCCTTCAGACTATTTGAACCTATTATAAATTTCTAATAATTCCCAGCATATAAGTGGATATTTCACATTGTATATTCTACAAATAAAACACTGGCCATACTGGCGTCATTTCCATAGATAAATATCATATTTTGGACAGTTTCTGACTGAAAAATGGAAGATGTGAGATAACTCCTCAAAATGGCCCTATTCAAGCTAACATCCATGAAAGGCTTAAGAATACATCAGCCAAAACATGATGAAACCAACAAGTTGAAAATATAATTTCTGGAATAACTAACATTGCAGTTTGAGAAATTTCTAGTTTTTTTTATATATAATGATGGTCACGGTAATATAAGATGTTTTCTCATAAGAAAACATTTGGCATTCATTGACCAAGCAGTTTGTATTACTATTGGTTGAAATTTATAAAACCTTTCTCCTAAAACAATTTTTCAGGAAAATAGGTTTCTCAAATTCAGGAGTTTTATAGTCCTTTTCAGAATTGATGAGGGCTTCCTTCCTAACATTTTATTTGAATTAGTGTAGAATATCAACATCTTGATTATGTTATTATATGTGATATCCATTTTAGTTGTTGCTGTTGTTTTAAGTACACAAGTAATGCAATTTCTGTTATTTGGTACAGTTCTTTGTGATACTGTAGTGCTTGATCACATGGTTTAAAGACAGATGGTTTTTCCCAAGGCGCCTTCAGGCTTTCCTCATTCAAAACCATTTTAACCATTGATCTTAGAAAGTGATTATATACAGCTAAATAGTTTAAATATTTCTGAACAAGTTTGGTGCTATGTATGACGTCTATATGAAAGTCTTGATCTAATGAGGCTATTCAAGAACATAATTTGATTTTGCAGGTTAATGTTTTGGTTTTGTAGTCATTTTCAATGTTGGATGAAACTAGCTTTAGTGCATCTTATTCTATGTTTAATCTCCTATACTAAATTTGTTCTAGCTGATCCAGACACTGAAGTATTTGAAATTTTTTAGTATTTGCTAAATCCTCCTGAATTTTTAAGATGAATTCAGGGTGTTATCACTGCTTTCATTTTAATTCCAGATCATAGTCTCTGTTTTGGAAAGGTTTATCTTGAGTCCTAATTCTTGGAGCACGTGTTAAAGAATGTTGATTCTCTGTTCAAGATTATTATCACAACTATGACTAACGTCATCAACATAGATCCTACCCTTAATCAGGATGTTTTCTATTAGTTGAAGTTGGTTCATTTAGAATGCTTAAATGATCAGTGCCCATCTGTTCATATCTATGTGCAGGACATAGTCTAGGAGAAGATTAAATAGACTGGGTTTCTCATTTCCTCATTGTCATTCTCCTGATGAAGTTTGAAATGATTCCATATTGGGTCCTTGCTAGACATGTTAGATTTTGTAAACTTATAAAGTTCCTCTATTAGAACAAAAACCAAACTGGCTCATGAGGAGTTGATTTTCATAACGTGACAAGAGCCTAGTTAATATAATGTCCATTAATACTTTCACCATATTGGATCCAACTGTGATACCGCTGTATCCATGACAGTTTCAGAGTAACTTTTTGTTTCTTTAGTGCATTAATGCATGATAAAGCCCACTTTTTGGGGATGCATTTTTGATTCCAGACTTTTTGTAAATAAAATTGAAAAATTATTAAATTAGAGGAGAATGTAATAATATTTCCATCACTTAGTTGTGTTTCTCTGCCATGCATACAGTTTAGATCATCTTTTGTTTATTAAAACAAAAGATGATCTATTTATATATTTATTAAAACAAAAGATGATCTTTTCCTAAACTGTATGCATGGCAGGGAAACACAAATAAGTGATGGAAATATTATTACATTCTCCTCCAATTTAATAATTTTTCAATTTTATTTACAAAAAGTATCATATTTCCTTGACTTTCATACAGTTCATGAAGAAATCATCTTTTGTTTATTAGGATAAAGTAAATGATAGTAAGTTGAAGATGTTTCATATTCAAAATATTACAAATCCATTCTTTGCTAAATGCTATTTCTTTTCTCAGAAATTAAAAATAGTGAATGAAAATATTAGAAAAATACCTTAAAAATGTACAGTTTTATAAAAACAAATAATGAAAGTTTTATCAGTTATTATTATTGCCAAATATTATTTACATATTAAAATGCAAAGTTTGAGAGAAAATTGGTACTTTATATATTGGTTAGTCATTGCTAGATTTTGAATAAAGAAATTAAATTTTCTCCAACACTGATGTAGAAAAACATATCTGAGAAGGTATTTTTTGTAATTTTCTATTAAGAACTAAGCAGGTGTGTTAATATGGATTTTTAAAGTGTTCCAAGAAGGAAGTTGCTTTTAACCTTGAAAAGGATGATGATAAACCTTTCACAAAATAATGGAAAAAGCAAATCACAAAATAAAAAGTATAATGGAAATTAGTTGTTCTATATTTTTTGTTTTATATCTTATGCTTTTATTCTTTCTCTAATCATGTTTTTACTTCATTCTATTTCTTCCTTTTCATTTTTCTCATATCCTTCTCATTTTCTTCCATTCTTCTTCCTTTTCCTTTTTTTTTCTTAACTGAACCTTTCTCTGCCTTTCTTTATGTTCCTTTCTTATTTTCTCTTTTCATCTCCATTATCATTCCTTTACCTTTTTCCTGTAATATACTTTCTTCTTTTCTTTTTTTTTTCCTTTATTCCTCACTCTCTTATTTAAACCATAAAAACAAATCCTCCTCTTGTTCTCCATTCTCCTACTCATGCCTTTATATTTTCAATTCATTTCTTCTTCTCTTTCATTTCCTACTTTTTCTCTCACTTTAAAATTGTTTCCCTTTTCTCAGAATGCAGAACATAACCTCCCTCACAACTCCACTTTTCCATTCATGTTATAACAAAACTAACAATCATAAGTGAACATGAATAATTGTGTAATTTTTTGTTTTCTTTAACAATTTTGTCGCAATATGAGCAAAAATCTAACAAAACCTCAAGCAGTTCTCTCCTTTCTCTGTGGTGATTGATATAACTTTAGAGCACAAACCATAAACAAAGCCAGTTATTTTTCAGTGACTGACCATAGATATTTACATAATTTATGGATTTAGATTTCCTCTTCATTGAAGAAGATATAAAGAAGAAAATAGAAAAATATGACTTCTTCCAGTTAAATTTTCAGTTGTTGGTAAAATTTCTTTATAAAGTTTCCATGAAAGACAAGCTTAAAAATTATCAGCCTATTTACGTCTGTTGATGTTGTCAGTATTTAAAACTTTTCACTTATAGAGTCTATGCTAATCCTGTGGATAAAATCTTGGAAAACTGCACTGACAAGATGGCTTTTTTTGTTTCATGTCAAATATTTAAGCACTTTGAAAAGATAATATCTTAAAGCAACTTGACATACAATTGCATGTTTCCACATTCAACATTGTCAGAGCATCATGTACATATCTGTTCTGCAACGCTTCTTTTCAGAAGAGTTAGAAAGATGATGTTGCTTCACAGGCAGTGTATGATAATTAATTTAATGCATATATAAATGGATTGAGACAGATAACTAATTTAATTCATATGTAACTTTAAATCTCAATATATATATATATATATAAATAACATTTATAGTAATAAAATATGTTTATATATGTATGATAAAAAAAACAAATAGGAAATGTATATCAATCTAACATGTTTCACTTTTATTAAAGCTTCATCAGAGAATGAGATATGATAGGATAGGATAAAGAACAAATAGGAAACATATATCAATCTAACATGTTTCACTTTTATTAAAGCTTCATCAGAGAAAACAGGCAAAAAGACAGAAAACACTGATATTTTCAATAATGTTTGGCTCAGACATGTTATGTGTATTAAAACTGGTTAATTCTATGTATATATAGTTTTGTGAAGAATCTTGTCTGTTTAAGTGGGCAACAAATGGTAATGTTTTTGTAAATATGTGCGTTTCTCTGCCTAATAGGGGCCTTATTTTGCCCCTTTGTGTGACCCACCCTCACAGTGGAAAGTCATAAGGTTCTGATTTTAGGAATGTATTCTTTGTATTAAATAGATATAATTTACATTCTTTAAGAATGGATTCAAAGAAAGATGGTGAAGATAATGTAATGTTTTAGTCATATGTTTAATAGCTAGTAATAATATTATTATTAAGTTTTCAGTGTATTTTCTCTTTAAAGTATTATGTTCTTTTTAATTAGGATGGCATTAGCAAAATCAAAGTTATGTCCAGTATTGTTTTCATGCAAAATGAGAGAGTTAGATCGATTGTCCAAATGCAAGTCTCTCTTGTGGTCTGAGATGCAGGATTTTAGATCACATGATGTCTCCTGCACATAAACATTTCTTGATTGTAAACAATTTACTTGCTAAATCCCAACATTTGAATCAGTGTTGGGTTTATTTTTCTTCCTAATTATATCTCCAATTGTCTTGGAGGTGGTGGCAAGGATCCTAGTATTAGGGATGACTAATTAGTTTGAAAGAAATTAGTGGAGGCCAGGATTATGAAATAAACCTAAAACAGCTCTAAAAACAGCTCTAAAAAAATTGCCTAAACCCTTTAACATTTCTTTCCAACATCCATGGCATTTAAGCCAACTTCTGTATTGTGGAATCATTCCTCATTGAAAAGTCGCCTGATATACTAGCTCACTGAAAGACCAACATTAACGCATCAATCCCCTCCTCTGATTTCTCAGTTCCCTCTCTCTCCTTAGAAAGGACTCTAAAACCCAAATGCATGGCTTGGGAGTTTATGCTCAGGACCATCTCCCACTTACTAAGGAACTCTCTCTTGAATCTCCAGACCATCCATATATGTGTCTCTGTCTAGCTCTCCTCAATTATGTTAGCTATCTCTTCTTTCTCTATCATTCTCCATCCTGCCAAGACTGTGGTGTACTCAATAGCATTTTCAATAATATAGACAAGGCCATATCTCTACATCCATTTCCACACATATTCATGTTTGGTGACTTTAACACCCACCATACCATGTGGCTTAGACACTCTGTAACTGACCTTGCTGGCATACAAACCCTTAACTTTTCAATCACTCAATCCCTCACACAAGTGGTTGACTTTCCTACGCATTTCCCCAGTAACTTCGATGACAATGCTTCCCTTCTTGATCTCTGTTTTACCTCCATTCCCAACTCTTGTCATGTCATACAGTTCTCCCCTCTTGGCAACTCTGATCATACTGTTGCATCTGTTAACATCTCCTTCTACTCTCTACGCCAGCAAAGAACATTGTACTAACTGAATGTCTTTCTGTTATCAACACACAGACCAGGGTTCATTCCATGCTTTCCTTTGCAATGTTCCCTGGAATGTGATTTTTAATCACCCTGTTCAAAAATGTGCACCTGAGGTCTCCTCCTGGGTAAAAGCTGGAATTGAGGCTTTCATCCCTGCAAGAAAATACAAAGTTAAATTGTGCTCATCTCGTTTGTTCTCAGCCACTTGCTCAGCTGCTACTGTTCATAGGAATCACTTCTTCCATCTGTATCAAAGTGACATGTCTGATCACAACAGACGTCTCTTTGTCTCTGCCGGTATTGTGTGCAAGCATGTCCTCAATGAAGCAGAGCTACTATTTGCTGAAAAAATAGAACAATGTATTGCATCTTGTAAGTTTGGTTCTAAAGATTATTGGCGGCTCTGCAAGAGCATGCTGAACAACAGCAAATCCACAATATCTTCTCTATTCAATCAATTTGAGGTCCTGACTTCCTCAGCTGCTAAGGCTGAGTGCTTTGCTTGGAAATTCTCATCCAACTAAATGCTCAGCTCATCCAGAGTACCCACAACTGATTTTCCCCCTAGAACTGAGACTCTATTGAGTGAAATTAACATAACCCCATGTATTGGACATCATTTTTAAATTAGACTCCCATAAGGCTAGTGGTGAGGATGGGATATCAGCCATTGTCCTGAAGAAATGTGCTCCTGAACTGGTTTCAGTCCTCTCCAAACTATATAACTATTGCCTCACTGACTCTTGCTTCCCAGCCTGTTGGAAGTCCTCATTTGTTGTCCCTGTTTTTAAGAACTTGGGACACCTTTCTGACCCATCTAACTACTGTCCTATTAGTCTCCTGCCACTCTTTGGCAAAGTCTTTGAGGCTTTATCAATGCCAAAGTGGTTAAGTAACTTATATCTCATGATATTCTCTCTTACAAGCAATATGGCTTCCACTTTGCCTGGTCTACTACTGATGTGCTTATGAACATAGCTGAATTTGTATACCAAGCACTTGACAATAATGGAGAGTCTCAAGTCATTGCTCTAGATATTTCTAAAGCATTTGATAAGGTTTGGCATGCTGGCCTTCTTCGTAAGCTTCAGGGATACAGCATTACAGAACAATTATTTGACTTAATACAATCATTTCTGTCAAACCATGAAATGAAAGTCAACCTAAACAGGTTCTCCTACAATTCCTTTCATACAAATGTTCTGATCATCAACAATCTTCCTGATGTCATCAGTTCCCAAGCAGGCATCTATGCAGACAACACTACTATTTACTCCTGCCTCAATAGTAAATCCAACATCGCTGACAAAACCAACCTGGCTGTAGATCTTGAAAATAAACTCCACTCTGTGGTTGACTGGGGCAGGAAATGGCTTGTAAACTTTGATGCCTCCAAAATGAAACTGCCCTCATTTATCCACCATAGAGAACCCGCACTGCCTCCCATCAGCATGGCTGATGCCCAACTGCATGCGAGCACCTCTTTGTGCCTACTTGGTCTTACGCTGTCCACTGACCTGAAGTGGAACAACTACACTGAAGCTATGGCTTCATCTACGACAAGGAAAGTTGGTTCTCTGTGTCATGCCAGAAGGTTTTTCTCACCTAATTCCATCCTTCAAATTTACAAATCAACCATTCATCCTTGCATGTAATACTGCTGCCATATATGGTCTGGTGCTCCCATTTTCATCTCAAGGTCGTTGTCAAAATCCAGAGATGGATATGCAATGTGATTGGTCCTGATCTGGCATCTCATTTACAGTCACTTTCTTGTAGATGTGCTGTGGCTTCCCTCTATCTTTTCTACAAGTATTTTCATGGCAACTGCTCTGATGAGCAACTTTCAATGGTTCCCAAACTGCATTGACATTTCAGTCCCACCCTTTCAGTGTTGAAACGGTTAAATGTAGACATCTCTTCTACTCCAACAGCTTGCACTTCCCATCTGTGGAACTCCCTTCTTCTTACTTGCTTCCATGATAGCTGTAATCTTCAAATATTCAAATGTAATCTTCTGATGCCTTGACTTTGATCCCTGTCCTTCTCTTTATCCTTTTCCCAAACACTCCTCTTTACTCTTGCTTTCACACTCTGTAACCGCTTGCATCCTAGTGGCACTCTGCTTTAATTGTGGTGATATAATGAAAAAAAAATGATATGGGTCATGGAGAAGTTTGAAAGTTTTCTGAATATATCTCTCCTCTTTGTTTTGGTATTCCAGGCCATATATCCAAGGGGCTTTAAGATAGAATCCTATGACCAGTCCAGATTTTATCTTTTGTTTGTGGTGGGAATAGAAGTTGAATAGATCATTTTTGTTTGTTGGTTTACAATGTACCTTAAAATCTAATTTCTCATTGTTGCCTATTAATAACATGTTGAGGAAAGGTAGAGAATTGTTTATTTCAAATTTGTGTGTGAATTCAACCTTATTGATTCTCATTATTATGTCTAATAGGTTTGTATCTTGGGGATATAATAATAAGATGTCAGCTATATACCTTCATAGGTCAGTAAAGCTATTTGATATCATGTGTCTAAGTGGACTGAATTCTAAGAATTCTAGAAAAAGGCAAGCGAGAACACCACTGATAGGTGACCCCATCTGAATTTTTGCTTGTAGAGAATATTGGTGAAAGAGAAGAAGCAGTGGTTAGTGATTAGTTTGCATATTTTTATAATTTTGTGGGCAGATAGAGGAAGCTTTTCTTAAGACTTTTTGAGGTGGTTTCTCAATATGGCTTCCTCTACCTGTTCACAAAATTATAAAAATATGCAAACTAATCTAATCAGGCTAATAGATTAAATTTAATATTTCCAATAATTAAAATACTTTTCTGTATTTCAAAAACTAATTTAAATTGACTGGAAGAAGTTTTTTTTCTAAAATAACTGATTAGCACTCTTTTTTAGTCATCTTTCATCACAATGTATTCTCTTTTTTTAAAAATTTTTCAAAAATAAAATATACTTTTGTGAAAATTTATTTGTGGAATGTTAAATTATTTAAAGTATAATTAATATAATTTTAAACATATATTATTTACTTTAAGTTTAAAATATCACAGAAATGCATTTTTAACTGAATAGTAACTGTGTTTTTAACCTGACAGTAGCTGTTTTGATGTGTTGACAATCTGATGACAGATAGAGATTTTATATGTAAAACATAATTGAAGAAAATGACGCGAGTCCCTGTTTTATATCACCAATCTTATATTTGGGTATATATATACAGTGGGGTTGAATAAGTGATTGTATAGCAAACAAATGCTTCTAATTATCACTGATAGTGAATGAAAACCTCGAATAACAATGTTATATATGTATTTGGGGGCATAGAATCAGAATCTGCAATTTAAAATTAGAAATTCATCAATAAGTGATAGTTATGCAAATTTTTATATTTCAAATAGTGGAAAAAGTGTTCATACAGTATCAATTTTTGCTTTATAATACGGTAGATTTTGGTTGTACTTCAAAGTAGAAGATTCTAAACTGTTCTAGAATATTCTCAGTAACTCTGTTGCAACATTCAGTTCAAAATTGGCTCATTCTGCAGTCACTGTTCACTGATAATGGTTCTAATAATGGCTTGATGTAAGGAAATGACTTGTGCTCAAAAAGAGCTAATTATTAAGCTATGGAACAATGGAAAAAGTTACAGAAACATCTCCAGTTTTTCAACAATTGATTCATTTATTTCAAGATTTAAAAGACATAATGCTGTTGAGAACAAAGGCAGACCCGGTGCTCCCAGTAAGATCTCTCCCAGATTACAAAGAAAGTTGATGTGGCAGGTCCAAAATAACCCAATGGCATACAGACAAGACCTTCAGAATGATCTGAGTTTGTCAGGAGATAATGTAACTAAGCAAACAATTAGTAATGAACTACACAGAGACTGTATAAAGTCGTGCTCCCCAAGAAAGACACCACTGCTTCTAAAACGGCATAAAGATGCCAGGTTGAAATTTGCAACAGAACATAAAAATAAGGAAAATTCTTATTGGGAAAGAGTTCTTTGGACAGATGAGAGTAAAATTGAGTTGTTCGGTCACAATTTCCTGAATCATGTATGGAGGAAAGATGGTAAAGCATACTCACCCAAGAACACCATACCAACTGTCAAATTTGGTGGGGGTAGTATCATGGTTTGGGACTGCTTTTCACTGTGAGGTGTAGGGAAACTAGCAATTATAGACAGTAAAATGAATGAAGAAAAATATCAACAAATCCTAAGCAAAAATTTATTGCTTTCTGTAGAGAATCTCGGGCTTCCTCCTGATTGGATCTTCCAGCAGGACAATGATCCCAAACATACTGCTAAGAATACAAAGAATTGGCTTGCTAATAACAATGTTAACACCTTACAATGGCTGTGTCAGTCACCAGATTTGAATCCAATAGAGAATTTATGGCGGTTTTTTAAAAATAAGATCCGTGACAGAGGTCCAACAAACATCAAAAACCTGAAGACAATTACTCAGGAACAATGGGACAAAATACCTACTAAAGTATGCAAATCGTTAATTAAAGACTACAGGAAGAGATTGGTTACTGTTGAACTTAATAAAGGCTTTGCTACAAAATATTAAATGGAGAAAACATGCTTTTCTTCTGCTGTACGATCATTTTTTAAACCCCTAAAAATTTAAATATTGCTAAATTTTCTTAACCATGGAATATTATTTAGTTTTATATGCATACATTTTTAGTATGAAATCTGATACAGTAGATATATTCCCGTTTTCTTAATTTAATATGTTACAAATAAAAATATGAAATATTTTCATATGTATGATCACTTATTCAACCCCACTGTATATATATATGTATATATATATATATATATATATGGTGACTAATCTCATTTTCTGAGCACACCTCTCTACTAGTGTGGCTAGCCAATCCCAGGCACATTTGTATTTGTTAAACACCCACAGAGGTTTGAAAGAGTGCATAAATTGGTATGATCAGCAGTTTGAACAATGCCAGTATGGTCAAAGCCTCAGTCACAATGACTTGTGACTTCATGCTGGTACAACAATCAAGAGCTTCTAAACAATTCTGGCTACCCAATTTCACTCATCACTCACACAACTTGGGTCAACCTGTGTTATGATTTTCAGGCACTTGAAAAAGGTGCTGCATGCTGGCATCACCTCATCAGACTGATAACATCGAGAAGTCACCTTCCAAACTAATCAACAATGCTGTGATTTGAATCAGGATCTCATGGTCAGAAAGCAAACAGCCTAACCCCTCAGCCATACATGCTCATTATATATATATATATATATATATATATATAATGGGTGTGTGTGGCTGAGTGGTTAAGAGGTGGCTATTTAAATATATATATATATATATATATATATATAATGGGCGTGTGTGGCTGATATATAACATTATAAAATAATACTGTAATAATTTTAATTAAATCTGTTATATATGTGTATTTGTATGTATGTATGTCACTGATTTAGCTAATATTATTACTTTATTGTTTTATAACTTCATAAAACAATTCTTGATATTCTGTATGTGTGAATTCAAAGTGAACATATAAATTGTTCATAATTATTATTTCCAGCTTTTTTTTTGTTACTAAATTTAATTTCTGCATTTTTTCTTCCTCCGTTGAACAATCATCTAATTTATATGTCAGCCATACCACTATCTCCTTATCTTGATAGCTAACATGCAATCCATATTCACATTGTCACAGACTGCATGCTACTGGTAAACTGCAACAGCTGTTTGCTGAAAATATTCATATCTTTTATCATGTTGGCTGTAGCAAAAGAGCCCAAGTGTTGGAAGCTCCCATTTGCAATTGAATCTTCGGTGTTTTAGATTTAGGAATGATCTCAACAATAGATACATTTACCTAAAAAGATGTTTAATTTATATTATTTACTTTTAGACTAATATCCTCATCTTTGTTGTTATCACAGCAGGTGTCTATTCATCCAGGTAACCTTCAAGGAAATTCAAACTGAACTTTTTATTTAATCTACAAAGGTAGATTTGTTCTTATTCCACTGTCCATGTCTTGGAATATTTTACTTTCTTCTTATTTAACACTGCTCAGTTATTGCTCCATCTGTTTTCCACTAAGTCTGTACTACTTGACATATAGATTGAACTCATAGTTACTATTGAACTTACAACTTATTGAACTGTTACCGCAGTACAGAAATTGTATTGCTTTACTTCCCTTTGTTTGCCCCTTTCATAGTTTAGGTACCTTTTAGATTGGTTACCATTTTTTACTACTTCCAGTTAGCCTTTAGTATATCACCAGAAAAGCATGATACCAAGTACATGCTGGGTAGTTTTATTATCTCCTAATCTCACTTCCAATATTGAACATCACTGGTTTATAACTTTTAATACCTTTTCTCCCTACTTTTGTCTATTTTATATTATTTGAACATTTGTTTAAAGTCCACACACACTGTTGCAAAATCTAACCTTGTAACTTCCTTTTCTGGGAACTCACTGCACCATTGAAATGTATACCTGTAGCAAACTTTATACATATTATTGTAAACAAAGTATTTGCTACCTTTCTTTTTATCCATTTAGGCAAATGGTCTTATTTTTATATTCAAGCCTCCAGCTGCTTATGTCATATTTCTCATTACTGTTAATTTATTTATATTTTGAGACTAACTAGTCTTATTTATATGCATTTATTTCTTTTTCTAGTTTTACACTTTTGATTATTAATAAATCTGCTAATGAATGGAACTTCATCTTCATAGTCTCAGTTGCCTTAAGGCATTTATCTGGCTGTCTTTGAGATTATGCACAAGTATGACACAGAGGTGTACTCTCAGGGCCAGAATAATTAGTATATCATCAAATTCAGAAACCAACACTTTAATCCACTGGGCCATGTAGTAGACTTAGACACCGTGGAAGAAGAGTGAGCGGTCACTAATAAGTACTAAATCAAAACAAGGTGAGATTGTTCTCATTCTGCTGTACATATCTAAAAATGTACAGCAGAATTTAGTTCTCTAAAGATTACCTGGATCACTTGACATGTGAAAAAGGTCAGAAGGCACAGTGGTTAAAGCATTGGGATAATAACAACAAAAATGAGAACATTAGTGCAAATGTAAATAATGTTAACTTCTCATTCCAGAAATTTAGACAGCAAATATGATCCACTTTGTATCAACTTAATCATAACAATAAATGATAAATGCCAAAATTTAAACTGCTGCAAAATGATAAGTCTTTCAGCTTCAAAATGGCTTAAGAATTTGCAAGATATGCAAAATAATTATGAACAATTTTTGCATTCTCTGCATACAAATAATCTCATTCTTTGTCAATACATGTAACTAAATGATTGTGAATTAATCACCTAGATAAAAAAATTATATGATGAAAAATTCCAGATCAAAATTCAATTAATAACTGTGTCGGGCAGCAGGCTTAATGTTCTACTCTACTATAATTATAGGTTGTTTTAATAAGAAAAGAATATTTCAAATTAGTTTGAACTATTTCTGCCAAGCACTGCTTTGAAATTAGATTTCCTTTGTTGATTTGTCATTAGCAAGACTTACTTTGCACTTGAACTCTAGACCTTATGACTTCTAGTTAACTGTTCATGCCACTAGGCTATCACCTGGTATTATAGCCAATGAAAAGTTCTATATTGCTATACCTGAAGACTTCTGAATAGGAACCATTCACTTAATGAGATGACGGCTCAGAATCGAAGGTATCTAATGAAGCATAGAAGAGAAATCTTGCTGAGAAAGGCATTTTCTACAAGATTCTATGTTTTTTTTTTCTTTTTACAGTTCACTTCTGAAATTATTTCATACAGTGTGGCTAAGTGTTGTACAAGTGTATTTCATTTATTTCTATTTTTTAATTTTTCTATTTCTTCATTTTTTCTTCAATACATGCATTAATAAACAAGCATCTTCTACTTATTTACTTTCTTTCTTTATTATATTTCTCTCTTTCATCATCTGTGTATTACTTCCTGTCTTTTCTACACTTTGTTTTGTTCTCTTTTTAGCTATCTTCTCAAATACCATTATCCTTTCATCCTTGACTCTTACAGTTCCAGCTGTTGTTTCTTTTGTTAATCTTAAGCTTTTTCCCTTTTTTTTACTGCCACTCATTTAAAGTCTTCTATAATCTTTTATACAATTCTATATTCTTATCACTTTTTCTTCTCTCTTTCATTTTTTCTTTCTCTCCCCATCTTCCATTTTTTGTCTCACTGCACTTTTTTTTCTATTACATATGATCATATATTTCTTCACTTTAATCATTGACTCATTTAGGTTTTCTTCTTGCATTTATTCCTCTTTTTCATTCCTAGCTTTTGCTTTATTCTTTTCTGTATAAACCATTGATTCTTTCTTATTTCCATCCATGGTTCTTCTTTCCATTTGCCGCTCTGAATTGTTCTTTATAATTGCAGAATTTCTGATGGCTTTTCTCTCACCTTTAATGCTTCATTTCTCTACTCTAATCCAGACACTGGCCCATTGCAGTCAAATAATATGACTGCATTAGCACCAGGTGATCTCTTCCACTTGGCTTGATAACTTCTATCCAGTACACATCAGTTCTACACTTAATGATATGATACATCATTCTGCAAGGCGCAGTATATATTCTATGGCTATATCTGCATACAAAACTGTATATGTATATACATGTGCACACACACACACACACACATCTATCTGCGTACCTATTTATATCCAATTGTTCTATGTGCATATGTATGTACATCTACAAATATGAGCATATATATATATATATATATATATAAAATAGATATGTTTAAACATATATTATTAAATATAACAGACAATGAATGTCTATTATGTCTGATCATGAGCCATTCTTTAATTTGTATATTTCTTTATTAAGTTGGTCCTAAGATTTCAGCTCATATGAGCCATCTTCAGAGTGGTTATACAGACACTGAAACAAAGATATCCACCATCAAAGATGATATTTTGCTATGTAGTGTATCAATTTACATGCCCGTTCAGAGATTGTATCTCTGATACTAATAATAAACCCACTACATATATTGGTTTTGCTACAATCACACTCTCCCATAGACTTACCTGCCACCTTTCTGATCTTAGTTCTATTAAACAACATTTCTTAGAAAAACATTGCCATGTACATAATATTAGACAAATATTAGTTGATAGCACAATAATACTCACACATACACAGAGTAAAAAGAACGATAAGATATTGGAGGTCATCTCCATTAAAACAAAGCAACCCACACTCAACAAAATTACATTTCAAACTAGTCACAACACATTACACAGCATTTAGACATATGGTTCTGTTGTAATAATTCAGTCTCTAACATGGTATGGCGTCATAGAACTGCAACTTGAATTTACGACTTGCATCTGATTCCACAAGTGTTATCATTGCATAGCAATTTTCTATGTCAACATAACAAAATATCATCTTTGGTGGTGGATATCTTTGTTTCAGTGTCCATAAAACCATGCTGAAGATAGTTCCTGTGAGCCCAAACTTAGAACCAATTTAATAATAAATAAAAAATAACCAAATGTTGAACATTTTTGTCTTTATTTTCACCAGAAATTAAAGCAAATATTCAAACATTAGAACGGCTCATGATCAGACATAACAGACATTCATTGTTTGTTATATTTAATAATATATGTTTAAATAATGATCTGCTGCCCCAGTACTCTAAATATATATATATATATATATATATATATATATATATATATATATATATATATATGTATGTATGTGTACAATTTGAAGATATACTCATGATTACACATCTAATCATATGATGTTTATATATATATATATATATATATATATATATATATATATATATATATATATATATATCAATATTATTTGGGCTAAGAACTTTTCAGCACTATTTTGCACATATATTTATGAAAATTTCTCTGATTCCACAAAAAGGAGAATGAAAAACAGGTAATGCATATAGATTTTCACTAAATTCAGAAACTTTATTTCCATTTTCTATTAAAGGAAATCTGATACGTTTTTTTATTTAATTATATATTCATTCTTGCTAATTCTTGTTTAAATTTGTATGCATCCAGTTCAGTTTTGTTTTAAGTATTAAGGGAACTCATTGACTAACAGTAACATAACCTTTTAACATAGTGGTATATTATCAATGTGCACATGACCAAATGGTTAGAACATTACCATTCCAAACAGGACATCCATGTTCAAATGTAACCATGGCCAGTTTGACAGCTTCTTGATATTACTGGAATAGGGAGAGATCCCAGCATTATGAAATGTTGGGAAGTGCCTGAAACAATACAGGTTGTCACAAAAACTTTTGAGTGAAATTCAATAGATGCAACTGTTTGGAAGCCATTGACAGTTGTGCTAGCACAAGTCACAAGTCATTGTGACAGAGGGTTTGAGTGTACTGGACTTGTTCACTTACTGATCATGCCAGAAATTGTAACTCATGTCCACTCAGCATAGTTGCAGGTTAAACTACATGTGTTGAACAAACCCAAATGTGCCTGAGCAGGTATTTACAACAGGAATTAGTAGATAGTTGTAATTGGAAACCAGCAGCTAGCCATTATTATTATTATTATTATTATTATTATTATTATTATTACATTACCTGTCAGCTTTGATTCAAATTCTATCTTGGTATTCATTTTCTGTATACTAACTGCAATTAATAGTTACTTATGACTAAAATATTTTTAAAAAAGTACCAAGATGAGGATATTAGTCTCACTAAGCTTTTCATTGTTACTTCTTTCAATCTGAAATAGATTTCTAAAACTGAAAGTGTACATTGAAATATTGATTTTATGTCCATTCTTCAGACACCTATTTGAATATAGAAAATATCTATTTATCTATGTCTGAAAAAATACATAACTAAAAAAGACAATTCAAAGATCTTTTTTCTCCCTAAATAGGATGGATATTTTTCCCTTTCATAAGTATTCTTTAAACATTTTTTGTAAACTTTAATTTGATTATTTATTGAAAAATTGACAGAAAAGTTAAAGTATGTTTTCTTTTAATTTTATGATATTTGGTTTCATGTTAGAAATATTTTCAGTATTATGATAGTTGGTGATTTCTGAAAAGTTAGAATAATAATCTGGATGCTGTGAGGTGTGCTGTTTAGCTTTATAAGCCTGAATCTTTTTTAAACCCATAACAAAATTTTTAAGGAGAATTATTATTATTATTATTATTATTATTATTTTTTTTTTTTTTTTAAATAACAGTTATGTTGAATACAGGAAAGAGAGTTATTCTAATTTCTTTATGATGTCTCAACTGGCTTTGTGGTACTTATTCCACAATCCATTTAGATTGTTTTCCTCTCCTTCTTTTGCCTTCAATGTGCCTTATGTGTTAAATTTCACAATGCTTTATTCCGTGTTAATTATCCATGTTTATAAATAGTTCCTTGTCTTAAAAAACAAAATTTCAGTGTTGTAGATAAAGTGCTTGGAGTTTCCTTATTACCTGGCCTAAATTCATCGTATAGTATTGAGAGCTAAATTTTAAGCAATTTTTGACCTCTGCTACCAGTAAATTATGATTCAATATCTTCATTACCTAAAGTACCTTGCATTTTTCTTTCTCTTTTTATGAATTTGTTTAGATCTCATTTCAAGTAATTCTTTCATATGTCAAGATTACATCTTCTACTAAAAACAATAATTATAAACGGTAAATGATATATAAATAATAAATGGTATATATATTAACTCTCAAGACTAATAGAAATTCTACTATAATTATCATTTTTATGCCAATGAGAATATTGATTCTTTTTATTAAAATTGAGTCATACAAATTGTTTTCTAACTTACAACAGTAAAACTATCTGAAGATTTAAAAAAACAATCACGGATAAACAGTTAATGATATTTTAACTGATGTATCCAACAAGATGTTTACCCTTAACTTGGTTTAGAAATTTGTATTTTATATAAACATTTTGTTGAAGAAATTTAAAAAATATTCTGGTATCATATGCTTAAAAATGTTTGCAATAAATGTTTTTAAATAATTCTAAGAAATATGATCAACCTGAAGAAAAGTAGTACTTTTCTTCAGGTAAAGAGGTAAAGAATAATGTAAACTTTGAGGGAAAATTTGAAAAACAATAATAATAATAACAGTCATCAGGGGAATTAAAAATTGCTCAGTATCCCATTTAGAGATCAAAAAAAATTAAGTCAAATATATTGAAGAAAAAATATCTAAAATACAATACTAGAATATTTCCTTGCTCAAAGGAACATTTTTTCTCCTTCAAAATGATACATTTTTTCTTTTATAAAGTGCCTCAACCCAGAAAGCTTTCAGATTGAAAAAAAGAATATAAAAGTTATTGCTGTTGATAACACCATTATTTTTTATCACTGCTCATAAAAAACTGATCCTCCATCTTGAATTTTGTTAAAACTCCAGTTTCAGTCAACAGAATGTTCAGAGACGATTTACTGTTGATTCTCTGATTTCTTTTACATGCCCTGCTTTTAAAATATTTCTTCAACTTTGAAAATAACAAGACAAAAAACAAAAACAGAAACAAATCAGATGGGTTGCACCAGATTATTGGCAGCATCCTTCTCCTAAGTTTTCCTTAAAAATTTATAAAAGAAGCTGTCAGTTTTGTATGATGTGTAGGCAGAAGAGGATTAAATATCCTGAAAGCTAGAAAATAACTTTATTCAAAAGCATAATGTGTTATGCATATTTATTCTTCATTCACTTTATCAAATCTTACTTTCTTCTGATTGTTATTCTCATCAGACCAAACACATCTTATGATCACAAATTTAGTCTCATTTTTATGTTATTGATCTTTGCTGAAAATCAAACTCTTTACAATTTCTAATATTGATATTTGATTTATTAACAGAGTTTTAAAGAAATGAAGAGTTTATCACAACTTCACCAACACCTGATCTATATTTAAAGAATTATTATTAAACACAACTTGGATATTTTTACGAAATGATACAAAGAGAACAGAATAAATATCTTTTCTATTTATAATCTTTCCATTTTTATGTCTTTCAAGTTGTCATAATATAAAATGAAGATGTAAATTTTCAAAAGATGAAATCTGTTGTAATTAATCATGAGTTTTACCAAACCTTTCTATTTCATTTCTGTGATGAAAATTCTAAAATAAATTAAAAGATATTTCTTAACAGAAGGCAATATTTATGCATGCTACTTCTTTAAAAGCCATTTGCTATCATCATATGCTGATTGGCTGTCATATGTGAAGTATTGATTTAATTGACCTTATTTATTAACATAACCTATTTATTTCCTTCTGTAATTCATTTTAGTAGAGTTCAACATGTGTGTCTTTTAATGCAGCAGAGTTATACCTTTCTTTTATGTCTTACACCTGCAGACTAGCCGTTTAACTGAATCATCACCTGATGTCTTAAATATCTTTCTTCTTCCATATGTTAGCCATTATCCTTAGAAGCCAGGTTCCCAGAGTTTAATGTTTGTCATTAATTTCTTTCCATGGTAAAACTAAGTAAGGAAATTTTAACTGCACAATTTTTATTCTACACTGGAATTCAGAAACAGTTAAATAAATTTAGGCACTACTCAAATTAATTGGTTCACTTGTAGAAGAACAGGGACAAAATTTCAGGGAACAATTTTTATAGATTAACATACATTAGATCTTCCTCTACCCACAACATTTTAGAAATCGAGAGTCCTCTTTATAATATAAATATAATATCAAATAGATCTCTGGCATCTTAAAGAGTTATCTGTACTTTGTTTTTTATTTACAAATGTCAGCTTTAAAACTGTGCTTATATTCTTGATAGCTGCATGCTATTATGAATAGGGAAAATAGGACACCATTGGTAGTACACTGTTATCTAAGGCACAAACACAATTTCAAACTTGACATTTTTTTTCTAAATTTGTATCACTACATGGAAGGCAATAAAGCCACTAAGACACAACGGGTTACAGGGTGTGGAAGAATTAGGAACAGAAACATTTTGAATGAGCAGAAAGAGAAAATCGTAATCAGGAAGGCAGTAGACAGTAATTGATATTAGATTTAAATTTTTACAGATTAAAGTTGGTTTGAAAGCATAGAGCCAGAAAGGAGTTCCACAAGTGAGAAATGTGAGAAAAGAAATTGTTAACATAAAACTTGCAGCTGCATCTAGCTAGCTCAACTGTAAATTGATGAGATCGCAATGCCAGTCATCTACTGTGACTAAATTCAAAAAGTCTAGGTACCATAGCAAAGAGCTCATCTGAAAAATTATCATGAAAGTATCTATAGAAAAGACACAGAGAGGCAACCCTACATTGGTGAGAAAGCAACTGAAGCTGAGCTGCCAGATCAGGACCAGTAATATTGCTGATTATTCTTTGGATCTTATCAAGGAACTCAAGGTAAAAAGCAAGGGCACCAGACCATATCTGGCAGCAATATTCTAAGCATTGATGAAGGGTAGAATTATAGATATGTAAGCTGGATTCTGGAGAGAAAAATTGTCTTGCACAACACAGTGAACTGACTTTCTTAGTAACTGACCTAGCAATGGATTCAATAGTGTCTTTTCACTTCATATCAGCAGAGAACATTATCTTGAGAAGGTACAATGGATCATTTTTTTTAGAGGTTAGCATTAGCCATGTTGATGGAAGGCAGAGAGGAATCTCTCAAATCATTAATACAGGGAAGTTTAGTTTTGGAGGTGTTAAAATTAACAAGCCATCTTTTGCTCTAGTTAAAGATGATCTTGAGGTTGTTTTGGACATCAGCTGCCATTTTGACATTGCCAGACTGATTCCATTGGCCATTCAGGATATCTTTCATTTCATGATTTGATAGAAAAGACTGGATCAGTTCAAAAATGTGTCCAGAGATACTGTAACTTTTCAGCTTGTGAAGAAGTTCTGAATGTCATTGTCAAAGGTTTTTTCAAGATGATAAACTAATTCAGAATTGATTAAGGCCTCAAGGAGTTTCCCAAAATGATGTAGAAGGCTAATAGGTCTATATTGGGAAGGGTTGGACAGCTCACTAGATTTCTTGAAAACTGGAACTTCTTAGGGATAGTGGGTATAAGTCTGCCGAAATTCAGTTTGTGGAATATAATAGTAATACTCCTAGAAACAGGAAGATCTTCTGGTACACATTTCCATTTAACCAATTAGTTAGTACAAAGTTAGTCCATAAGTTTCAAAATTTAATTGACAAACACTTTCCAAAAAGCAATATTCTTAGTAAAATTTTCAATAGGAATACATTGAAACTTAGCTATAGTTGTACTAATAATCTTGAGAAAATAATAAAATTGCACAGCAATAAAACACTTAACCATTTTAACAATAATAACCATGATGCTAGTACTAATTCTAATTTGGTTAAGGATAGTCACCATTGTAATTGTAGGAATCCTAACCAATGCCCATTTCCTAACAAATGCTTGACTAAATTCCTTGTGTATATGTGTTCTATTTCCTCAATAGAAAATCCGATGATTGTAAAATTTTATATTGGCAGTGCAATGAACACTTTCAAAGATCATTAGTATAACCACCTCTCCTCTTTTACTAATGCTACTTATCTAAATAGAACTTTGCTTTCAAAATGTTTTTGGAAGTTAAAAGATGAAAATAAAACCCCTAAAGTTAAACGGAAAATTTTAGAACTGGCTAGAACCTGTAGATCTTTATATGAACCTTGTTTCCTGTGTTTACAGGAGAAAATGCAGATAATCAAATTTTTAAATAGAGACGAGTTGTTAAATCAAAGACATGACCTAATCATAAATTGCAAGCACATTTCGCAATTGACTCTACAATCTTGCTAAACTTTAAAATTTAATAATCACTTTTTAATCTACATAACCTTGTACTAAACATTTTAATCTATCCTTAGTAAGTTAGATTTCTAGAAGAAATATAGTATGTGCATTATCCCCTTAACAATACTGGCTATATTTTATATAGAGGTATTTATGTTTGGCTGATATTTTGATATTTTAACATTTTCTATCATTTTTATTTTATTATATTACATTTAAAAACCCTTTAGTTAACTATCATAATCCATTAAAGTTAATTTTATATAATTTATTATCTTATTGTTTTATTATTTATTTGATTTATTTATGTGATCTATGTGCCTTTAAGCTTTGATTTGTTCATTTACTTATTTATTTAGTTTATTATTATTTATTTATTTTCCATTTTTCTATTTTATGTCTTTGTTAAATTTTCAAGTTTTTCCTTTTATTTCTTAAAGTATTTTTTATTTACATGCTATTATATAATTATTGTTAAATTATTTTGCCTCTCTAGCCAAAGTGTTAAATGTTTGTATGATGTTATATTGTATCTAATTCTGTCTACAACAGACCATTTGTGTATGTTGGATTTGAATTTGTATCTACATCATACCTAACATAGACAATTTTGATTGGTTGTCTCATTATCAAGGTTTTTTGTTTTGCTTCCTCACATTTCTATATCATCTTTATTTTATTTTTCTCTCTTTTCCTTTTTCTTTTTTCTTTCCTTCTCACATTTCTTATTTTTTAAGAAACTATTATCTTTCTTTCTTTTCTTTTTTAGAATATATATTGCGTCTTTCTTTCATTTTCTTTTAGAGGTAACTATATCTTATGTCTTTCTTGCTTTTCTTTTTTCTTTTTTCATGAGAAAAGAGATTGTTAGCAAGCAATAATTAAAAATTGCAATAACTTTTACTTACCACCACCTGATGAGATGCTTTGATGGGCATCGAAACATG
Organism: Acanthosepion lycidas; assembly: GCA_963932145.1. Lineage (NCBI taxonomy): Eukaryota > Metazoa > Mollusca > Cephalopoda > Sepiida > Sepiidae > Acanthosepion > Acanthosepion lycidas. The sequence continues at coordinate 64,897,397 of OZ010583.1, forward strand.
GATGCATTGATGTAGCAGGTACATATGTTTGATTGTAATATCTTATAATAAAGAATTATTGCTCTACTATTGTATCAAGCCCTACTTTTAAATTAATGTATGAATGTTTCAATGTATATTTAATTCATTCTCATTTCATTTTGATTTGTGTGTGTGTGTATATATATATATATATATATATATATATATATATACATACATATATATAATAACTCGAGAAAAAAACTTTAAGGTCCATTTCGGTTATAATTTATTTCATGAATATTTTTATATTCATCTCTTCAGACCGAAGTTCCTTTAAGGTTTTGCGTGAGTTATTATTATTATTATTATTATTATTATTATAATACTCTGTAGTTTACATTAAGCTCTCTTTGGATGAATATCCTTATTGGAATTATCCCTACCAGTAAATAGTTCTTAATTTTGTTTTCATCCTTATTGAAAATAAATTGATTTGTTAAAATATAGAAATGTTTTAATGATTTATGTAGAAAAAAATAATTTCCATAAAACCATATGTGTGTGTGTGTTTATATATATATATATATATGATGTTTTGAAATTATTCATTAACCATGTTTGTCAGGGGTTGCTTGAATATTTTCAAAGTTGTGTTCCTTTGCATTTACAAATGAAACAAATATTTAATATTTAAAAATTTAATTAAGGATTATATATTTTCTAGAAAGTTTAACAAACAAGAATCTTAATGAACACAAAAAGTATAAATAAAGGAATTATTTAATGTGTAAATTAAATATGTCAAAACGCTTTCTCAATTTTGATCCTTTTATTGCAATCTAACCTTTCGATAGAGAACTGAAACCACATTCATTAAATTAAATAATATCATTATAAGACTTTCAAATATATGTGATAATTAAGAATATTGAAATTAACTTTGGAATCAGTATGGATATTTTTTTTATTCCATTCTTTTTATTTTGTTTTAATTTTTATATTTTTAAACTAAAGATATAGTGTTAAAACCTGAATGATTATTAACAAATTAAAATCAATTAAAAAGGTGTTTGGAAACCTTGAGAAACATTTTAAAATATTATATAAAAAATAAAATATTTGTAAAAATAAGTCATTTCAAAATTAGAATTTCTAGAAAATTAGTATCTTTACAAATTGCTCAGTTAAAGTAATGAATTTGTTGGGAAATACCAAATTAATAAATAATAGATGTCTGAGAAATTTAAAAAAATATTTGGTACTGATCTTAGGGATTTAAAATAAGTACCTTTATTTGGAACAAGGTTACATGAGTGGGGTATTCTATGAGGGTCAAATTCATGACAGAAGTGAATGGTTTCACAAGATAAGCTTCCTAGTCAGGTGTTCACAGGTGTATTGATTTTAGAATTCAGTATAGGAAGGAAAACAATTAGTCAATAAAGGTTGATAAAGTTGTAAGTGTTGAGAACTTAAAATTCTTTAATAATATATAAATTAATTTGTATGTGAGTCGTATAAAACTGTCAGTAGGGAAAGCAATCTCCATCACAATCAAATAACTAAATTACCTAATCAAAGTAAATTTAATTTCAAGGAATGAAAATTTAAGTAAAAGTTTTAAAACTAATTTTCATGGTTTTAACAGCATTCATATATGAATTTATATATGAATACATAATTCATATACACTTGTTTATACCCAGTAGACCCAATATTATTATTATGATTAAAGATATTCTCAAATTTTTATCAAAAATTCATCTTTCTTAATTTTGGTATCAAGTGATATTGTAATACAGAATTTGTTGGAAGGTCTTTATTCATTGTATTTACTTTTAGTTACACAATGTTTTAATTTACCTGAAGCTTTTTTTTGTAAATGTATCTATTAAGAATGAGTTTAACACATATAACAAAAGTTAGTAGAAAATGTTAACAATCTCAAATGAATTCAGAACATATATCAATTTTATATATATTTATATACAAAAGTATGCATAACATTTCAGAAAAAGAGAGAAAAGTCCATTCTTCAACAAACTACTTTCTACTACATATGAGAAAGTGACTGACAAATTTTTTTGAAAAACTTATAATGGCATTATGTTACCAGTTCGTTGACAGAGTCATCAGTTTGTAGCAGCATTGTCTCAATGGTAGAATTGGGATATTTTCTTGTGCTGACTGGAGATATATAATAGGTTGTTGTGGAGATGTTATTGTGGTCAGATGAGTTTTTTAATAGGAGAAAGTGTACTGTGTTGTATATGACATATGGTTCATCTGGAGGTTAAGAAGCACCTTTCCAGGGGGAAAATAAAATATTAGGTTGATGCAAAAATAATGACGTAATAATGTCGTTTTTTTTAAGTATTTTTTAATGTCAAAAAACGACATTATTACGTCATTATTTTTGCACCAACCTAATACATCTTTTCACTACTGCATCCTGTAGTTAAAGATAGAAAAAAAGGAGAGAGAGAGGGTTTGTGCCCCTTTTCCTTTATACTGCTTTATACAATACTACCTAGTGGATATTAAATGAAATTCTGTGGCAGACAAGGTAGGGTAATCACATGTATCAAACTTTAATTTAAATTGTTGCTTCACTCTTTCAAGTGAATTAAGAATCATTTAACTTATTCAGTCCAGATTCAATATGATGCACTTGTAAATTAGTTTTTACTAAAGCAGGATTTGTAAGTTGTTTAAACTTGGAATGTGATAAACTTATTAGGAAGGTCTCAAATGGAGCTTTATATTTTTATAGTGTCAAGTTTTAAAGACAGATTTAACTTGAGAATATCAATTTTTTCCATTTTAAATGTATGAAATGTTTGTATGCAAACTGGTGATAGATTAGGATTGTCTGAATAGATAGTTTCATATCTACAAAACTGGTAAGTGATCACAATGACTAGTTGCTGTTATTAGTGTTATAAATTGAAATGGATAATGACTCGTGAAAATATTAGATTGAATGTCAAAGTTGGTTATCAAGAAAATCTAAAGTGGTTTTATGCAAGAAATTTCATATTCACTGCTTCGGAAACATTTCCCAGATATTAAAAAACAAAAGCAAACTCTGTTGAATCAAATTCTAGACAAATGTGTATTTCTTCTTTATAAATATAGGCTTTTGTTAGCCACTTGAAAAATAATTTAAGTCAGTATCTTATGGAAATCATCTGATATGAAAGTTTCAGTTGTGTCTATAAACTGTGCATCATTTGTCATATGATCACAAATTATCATTTAGATTTTTTTAAAATATTTATGAATGTAATGTTTTTGTTGGTCTTTGATAAAATAAATCACAAAATAGTAAACTAAAAAGGAAGGCAAATCATAAAAAAATGTGTAGAGAATCTGATAGTGACATAGTGTCTATGAAGTCATGACTAATTTCTGAAATAATTTTTTTTAATCATTTCACCATAAGCAAGGTAATAAAGCCACTAAGACACATAGGATTATTTAGAAAAATATTATTAAGGAGAAAGAACAATGAAAGAAAAGGAATTAAGAAAACAAAAGAGAACAATTGACATTGCACTTAAATTTTTGAACGTCAAAGTTGACTTGAAAGCAAGAAGCCAGAAAAGATTTCCACAAGTAAGAAGTGCAAGAAAAGAAATAGCATAGAACTTACAGTTACCTCTCGCCATTTCAGCTGTAAAATGATAAGACTTTGCCACCAAATCTAGTAGTACATATAAAATCTAGGTACTAAAGAGAATAGACCCTCCCACCTAATATAAGTAGGAGTAGTAATAGAAATGATGGTCAGTCGATGTCAGTCGATGTCGGACAACAGTTAGTCAAATACAAAAGTATCAGCGACCACAACAAGATTATGCTGTGTAATACCTATTATATCAAGTTCCTAACGTTTTGTATGTTGAACTTATTTTAGGACCAATTTAGTACAAATACAAGCCTCCACTGTGAAATCACTCCACAACAAAAAGTGACTGAAGACCAGATGCCAGGTCAAAAGCAATAACATTGCAGATTATTCTTTGTAATTTATCAAAAGTCTCTAAATACACAGCAGGAGCAGCAGATCAGATGTGGTGGTAATATTCAGTGCATGGAGGAATGGTAAATTTTAAATGTGCAAGATGGATTCTGGCAAGTAAAACAACACAGTGAACCAGCTTTCCCATCATGAGACCTAGCAATTGGTTCAATATAATCTTTTCACCTCATGTAAATCATCTAAATGTTAGTCCAAGAAGTTGTAAGGAGTCACTATCCTGGAGGTTAGCATCAGCTGTGTTGATGGAAAGCAAAATAGGTTCTCTCAAATGATTAAAAGAGTGCAGTTTTGTTTTGGAGGTGCTAAAATTCTTACACCAGTTAGCAGAGTGTAGGCTTTATTTGAGATCAGCTGCCAATTTGATCTTATCAAACCAAGCAAACTTACCATAACTGAAATCCATCAAACTTTTATTCAAAGTATATGCCAAGTTTCTTGAAGTAAAATTTCAGAAATGTTAAATCACTTAAGATAGAAAATCAAGTATTAGTTTATTATAACTTCTCATTGTAAGGTTATTGTTATAGCACACACTTGTACTTGGTATAACGCAATTCATATAAATATCCTGTATACATTATGCTTAGGCTGTTTCCATACACCTGTATAGTTAGTATGAACACTGACTCCAATATGACTACTCCACAACCACATAACATGGAAGTCTTTATAGTATTGAACAAGTTCATAGAGTCACAATAGCCAGAGAACAGTTCCCCTCAATGGAGTCAATGGCTAGTTGTCTGTAATCAAGGTGAGCCTTCAAGTTGGAGAACATCAGCTGTGGTTTGACCTGGAGAGAGCTGGTCTCTACCAAGTATATTTGTTCAAGACACTATGCATGAATAAATACCTCTCCAGCTTTCAACCCAGATATATGGGTAATACTGATTGGTCAGTTGCACAGCAATCCTAAAACTACACCTAGTCATGGGACTGTTGGTGATATATCTGCATTTTGCCAGTAACATATTTTTTTTCAGTTCAGGCTTGCATTATTTTTTTAAATTTTAGTCATTAGAATGATTTTGTTAATTACTTAAGATACCTTGGAAAAGAATACAAATTGACATACAATAATTTTTCTAGATTATCAGAAAATAAAAATAGATTGATGAAATACAGTGGAGGAGAATAAAAAGATGATATGTGTGTTTCTTGGATTGCAGTCAGTCTTTGAAAGATAGTTCAGTTATACAATATGCTACTGAAGTAAATATATAAAAGATAATTCTAATGTTATAATTCCTCATATGAAGACATTCATCTTCTCTATAGATTTGTTGATAAGATTATTCAATTTGGTTTGACTTCAACAAAACCACTTAAACCTTTTCAGTAGACTTTTATATCAAAATACAATCTTTCCATTTATGCACATTGAATTACTCAACTAAAGCATGATGACTGACCAAGAGTAAGTGTTTAATACTTATACAATCAGTCCATTTGTACATTCTGTTGCACAGCAAAGAAAATAATAAGGAACTGTCTCATAAGAAATAGTATAAAAATAATAGGGATGTCTGAGAAAATATGTTAAGTTATTTCAAATTGAAAACCACTTTTCACTTATAAATTGTATTTTTTGTACTTCTATAATGATGAATATTTACTGTGTATGAAATATATATATACTAATATTGTACCTGTCTAATATGACCGATTTATTTACATATGGAACAGAACTTCTATCTAAGATTAAAATAACTATGCATACTGCCTCGAATCAAAGTACCGATTCCCAATTCTCTGTCTAGGATCAGTATAGTATCTGTGCACTCTGTATTTCTAAGTTAATTTTATCATGATATTCAATCAGCAGAACACCATTACCCTGGTGTTCTGCTGATTCACTTGTCAGGTCAGATGTTCAAATTACGGCATAGTTCGCTACATAATTTTTGTATCAACAAAGTGGGAATTAGTTCAGTATAGAGTAATAATCAATTTATTTTTGATTGTTTTAGAAAAAGAGGTAAAGGAGTTTTGGAAACCAGAAAGAATTTATTAATCTGAAAGATGAACCATGACTATTCTCTTGATAACAATTCATAAAAGAACCGAGTGCTCATACTTGTAAAATTTTGATACAGAAAAAGTGTTCAAGAAGGAAACCAACAGTAAATTAGAAAACTTCCACATGATAATAAATAATGTGTGTATTTGTATATGTGAGTAGGAGAGAGAGTGATTAAGATCGGTTTGAAATGCTCTAAAATTGATTAAATGATGATAGCTGTAGGTTATTTTTTTTTTTTTTTACTTATTTTCAGATAAAACTAACCCCAAAATATAAGTGAAAAAAACAACTGGTAGACTGACAAAAGCATTGTCGAAGCTCACTCTTGATTTATCTGGTTCATAAAAGCTGAAATCTTTTACAATAAATATTCAGATTCTTCTTCTATGTCCCTTCTCTCTTCATGACGTAGGTGATCATGGTTCTCTACAACTTCCCATCCTTTTGTAACTATTAGTAAATTTTGTCTTTTTGTTATCTCTCCTAACCCTTGTTCCACCATCCATTTACTCAAGCTCATTATGTAGAGACTATGCATTGTTTTCATCTATCCCTCTTGCTTTCAATCTCTCTTTCAACCATCTCTTCCTGATGTTAAGTATAAGAGTCCTTTTTGTTTCCATTTTCTTTAAAACTTTGTCATTGCTCATTGTTTAGTCCATGGTATTCTCAGCATCCTTCTGTTGAACCACATTTCTGTTGCTTCAAGTTTCTTCTTCATCTATGAGAAGATTGTCCAGTATTCACTGCTATATAAAAAGACTGTTATTACATAACAGTTCAGTACACTTTTCTTTCTTTCTAATGAGATTTTTCTTATTCTTAATACTTTGCTTAGCTTCCAGGAAGCATTTTGTTTTCTGTACCAATGTGCCTTCTGTCTTCTGTTAAAACACTTCCTAGATATCTAATTTTTTTTTACTTGCTTTACTTTGGTATCTCCAATTTGTAATTGACATATTGGGCTGTTCCTTTTGCTAACAACTATATATTCTTTCTTTTTACAATTGATGTTTAGTCCTTTTTTCTTTCTTTCCTTTACTACCTTCTTTAGGAGTTCCTGTAGTTTCTTTACTATATCTGCTATCAACCCTGTGTCATCTGCTGTTAGGATTGTGACTGCCAAGGATGAATTCTGGTAGGACTTCTAATTCTCTCAGGATTGCTTCATTGTAAAGGTTGAATAAGTCTAGTGAGAAGACACATCTTTGTCTCGTGCCCCTTTCTATTTTCGTGTATTTACTGAATTCATTTTCTGGCCATATGCAAGCAGTGTGCTCCCAGTATAAGTTTCAGATTATTCTAACATCCTTCCAAAATGAATTAAGCTTACCTAGCAGTTCAAATAGTTCTTTGTGACATACCTTAGCAAATAATATCCAGATTATATACCTTAAAATTTACTTTGTTCTTTTTTGTGTATATTTTAAACTAGAATAATGAAATTAGGATTTTCCACTTTCTTAAACAAAATTTTTTCAAATATACCTTTCAGCAAGCAAAAGACGTACTTGTTACACTTTTACATACTTATGCATGGCTGTACATGAAAAAAGAGCAGAACTATATATAACCATGTATACACACACACATATGCACACAAGTAAAAACTTATATATTTTAACATGATAATATTCAAAGATATTTTTCTAATGTAAGTAATTTTATTCACAAAATTACGTTTGACAAAAAGGCATTGAAAAGATTTTATTCTTTAATTCTTTAATAATTATGTTTTTATAATTGTTTTTTATTTCAAAGTTTTCCATTTTCTTCCATTTCTATGTTGAATTACACTTTCAAATCCTGAATGGAAATCAATGCCTTTTCATTCTTTGAAACAGAGACAATGTTAGAGATGTCATCATTGACCTATTTTGTGATTTTGAAGCTTGACTCAAGAGAAAGCATGAAAATATATTTGATAAATCAATTTAGATAAAATTATACCAAAAAAAGAAACACTTGCAAAATCAGAAACACTTGACCTTCTGCTTTTAGTTCTGTTTGTATGTTCATAAGCTAAATAAAAAAGAAAATGATTGTATTTTCCACACTAAGATAATACATATTGAGCTAAAAATCTGTTTATGCATCAATTTGGAGAAAATGCAAACTTTCTTTTTCTGGACTTAGATGAGCATCATCTGTTAACAGATGTTTTTATTTGCAGTGTTCAGATTTTACAAATATTTTCTATTTATGTACGTGCTTGAAAACATATACTCAATTACATGAAACCAATTTTTCCCCATTCCATTCCAATTTAAATATAGAAGATAAAACAACTTTAAATAATAAAATATTGTATTTTTATGATTCTTTTCTTAACAAACATGACACTCATCCATTGTTCCTGTCCTTAAGAACTGTGGTGACCCTTCTGACCCTTCTAATTACTGTCCTATCAGTCTCCTACCCCTTTTCAGCAAAGTCTTCAAAGCTTTAATCAACACCGAAGTGGTTAAGCACCTTACATCCCATGATCTGCTCTCCAACAAGCAATATGGTTTCTGCTTTGCCTATTCTATAGCTGATGTGCTTACGACCATCACTGAAATTGTTTACCAAGCCCTTCATAATAATGGAGAAGCTTGTGCCATGGCTCTAGATATCTCCAAAGCATTTGATAGGATTTGGCATGCCGGCCTTCTTCGAAAGCTTCAGGGTTATGTAATTTCAGGTTGATTGTTTGACTTAATACAATCATTCCTGTCAAACCATGTATTGAAGGTCATTCTCAATGGATTCTCCTCCAGCTCCTATCCCACAAATGCAGGTGTTCCCCAAGGCTTCATCCTAGGCCCTACTCTGTCCCTTAACTTCATCAACGATCTTCCTGACATCATAGATTCCCAAGTAGGCATCTACGCAGATGACACTACAATTTACTCCTGCCTCAAAAACAAATCTAGTGTCGTTGACAAAACTAACCTTGCCATCTGTCTCAAAAAGGACCTCCTTTCCTGAACTGGGGCAGGAAATGGCTGGTTAAATTTAACGCCTCAAAAACAAAACTGCTCTCTATTACTCACCACACAGAACCATCCCTGCACCCCATTAGGATGTCTGATACTCAACTTCTCGAGAGCTCTTCTTTGCAACTGCTCGGTCTCACATTGACTGTTGACCTGAGATGGAACAAATACATTGAGTCAATAGATTCATCCACCGCAAGGAAAGTTGGCTCCCTGTGCTGCATCTGGTAATTTTTCTCGACGGAGTCGGTCATTCAAATCTACAAATCAATGATTTGCCCTTCCATAGAGTATTGCTGTCATATATGGTCCGGTGCCCCTTTTGTTTGTCTCAAGGTTCTTGATAATATTCAGAGATGGATATGCAATGTAATTCGCCCTGATCTGGCATCTCATCTCACAGACATGTCATCACCTCCCTCTATCTTTTTTACAAATATTTTCATGGTAACTGCTCTGATGAGCTGCTTTCGCTGACTTCATGAATTTAAATGTTTTACTAGGCTGGCATCTCGCTCTCACCCTTTCACTCTCGAAATTGTTAAATGTAGCCATCTCTTCTACTCTAATAGCTTCATATCTCGCACCTCTTGCCTGTGAAACTCCCTTCCCTTTTATTGTTTCCCTGATAGCTATAATCTCCAACTATTCAAATGTAATGTCAATTGATGTCTCCAGGTGCCTTGATCTATCTCCTATCCTTCTCTTCCTCCTTTCCTCTATCACTCCTATTTGCTCTCACTCCAACTTTCTGCAACCTCTTGCATGCTCTCTGCCTTGCTTGGGGTGAAACATTTAAAAAAAAACAAAAAAAGCCTCACATCTTATTAATAATAATATTTTATTTTGAATGTTACATGACTGAGTTAGCTATAATTACTATGCATATAAAATATTTTTTCTTGTATTTTATACCTATATCTAGTAATATTATGTATGTATGTATGTATGTATGTATGAAGAAAGAAAGGTTGTTCAAATAGACAAATGAGAAAAAGATAAATAGCAAGTGATGGATTGTTATGATTGGTTAAAACAAATTCTTAACTATTCAATACAAAATGTTTACTTTTAGAGGACAACTAAAATGATTATCAAAAATGTCTTTAGTCATTTTTGCTGTGACTGATTGATAAGTATTTTATTCTTTTTTTTTTTTATTTTACAGAACACTTGTAGGATGCCTGGATGAGAAAGCACTTTGTTATACTCTAGAGGTTTCATTCTTCAGCTACATGAATGTCACAACTGGGACTGCGCTCCCTTACACTGAAGAAGGCTGTATCCTTTTGGTCTTTTTTCCTCAAGCTGAAAAAGGAAAGTAGAAATACACTTTCAAGTTTGTTGCCTTTATTATTATTATTATTATTATTATTATTATTATTATTATTAATAATACTATTTCTATGGTTGTACATCAAAGTTGTTCTCATATACAAATAGGTTTATATCAAAGTATCCATCTATATCTTGAATTGTTTTCACCTCATGTAGACACATAACTCTGACTACAACTATTTTCTAAATTTAAGTGAGACATAAGTTAATGATTATAATACAAGATAGAAAGACAAAGTATTTGACCTATTGTTGCAGCAACTCAGCTGATGAGATTCTTTGCTGTATACTTCAAGAAAAAAATAACGCTTTTAACCTTGATAATAAAAGTTTGAGTTTGGGCATGTCTCCACATGCTTCTCTTGAATCCATATAAATGTCTAATACTTACACCAACTCTATGATATTATTTGACAAAATATGTTTGTCTGGATCCATTTTTTCACAAAAACAGGGGTTAAGTACACTTCTTTCATTTGCTGACTATTTTTCCCTGCTTCCAGATATTTCTTTTATTTGTACACTGCTTTTGACATCTTTTGACATTTGATATCTTTTGACATTTCTCTGTTATATTTAAATCATTACTTCTTATTTAACTAAGAGAATAGTCACACTCCACTTTCTTTCACTTTTCCTATTAACATTCCTCTTCTTCTCTTTCTCCAGCTTCTATTCAAAGCCATTGTCATTTGTAACATTTACTGTTTTTATTTTATATATACAACAAAAAGATTTAAATAATATAGTTACTTTAGAGACTTATTTATACTGTAGAAAAAAAGAAGTCCACAGCTTGCTTTAAACTTTTTAGAAATATTACCTTTTCACTGGGATTCACTTATGTTGGATACACAAGGACATGACAGAAAGGAACCATGCCTGGTCCTTGGATATTCTAAACACAATGACAGCATTTGCTCACTGTGATAAAAGAGAGAGTTTTGGATTATTCTGATAGGTTTACAATACTAGCTAGAGGAAATTGGGCTATTTTTTGCTTATCTATTTATATGTTGTATTCCACATTCTTGTGTGGAGGTGAATAAATACTGGGATCTATATATATTCAAATAAAGTCTCTGAAGACATGCATTTTATATGATGCAAAATGTTTTTCTTGAAACTTGAATTCATAAAACGCTTCTGAAATTCTGTGCTTAATGATTTTAAGTGGATCACCCTTGGATGGGAATACACAAAATTCCTCAAGAGGTTAATTTTGGCAGCTTTAAAATTTGACAAAACAGCATTTTGAAGCAATCTTTACAGCAATAGAGAATAAAATAAATCAAAAGATACTTGTTGGTCTCTCTTTTTCTACATAGAACAATATAAGAAATTTTGCCAGAAGGGTTCAAGATTTTTTTTCTTCGTGAGATATGGAATCATTAAACTTAAGCCTAAAGAATAACTGAAATGGTCTGATTATCCCTTGCAATTTTATAATGAATTATTTAATGTATACCTACAAGACAGAAAAGATACATCAAAAGATAAAAATAAAAAAATTGTTATAAATGAACATTGATTTACAATGAGATGATATATATATTCTTTACAATCTTTTACATATTAATGCAATGAAACTCTACCCCTGCTTTTACTATGACTATATACTTTTTTTTTTTGTGCCATATCTTTTGTTGTCGTAAGTAATCTTTGACCCATTACCATATCTTTTTATCACTGTTCTGCAGTCCCTTCATGTGAACACATTAAGTAGGCTACTTATCACTTCTTGTTTCTCTTGCTATTAATATGCCCTGTGAGTTTTAAATTCTCCAGACCATTTCTCCTTGTCATGTCTTCCAAATATTTCAGCTGTCTTTTCTGATTGTAAGTATCAATTTCCTTGTTGTTCCTATTCTCCTTAAAACTTTCTCATTACTCACATGTTCTAGCCATAGTATTCTCAATATTTATTGGTATAGCCACATCTCTGTCACTTTTTAATCTGTGAGGGAACTGCCCAGTATTCAATGTGATATAGGTGGTTAGATATTATATAACAGATCAGCACTATTTACTTTGTATTAAGAGACAGGATATTTTTCACTTTCTTAATACTTTGCTTACTTTCTGGAAAACTTGATTTGCTATTCTTATGCAACTTCAGATTTCTCTGATATGCTTCTAGTATTTTTACTGAACTACCCAGATTTGTTTCCCTGTTTTATTTTGACAATTCAAATACATAGCTCCCACCTGGGGTTTTTCTTTTGTTGACAGCCATCTTGTTAAAGTTAATGGTTAGTCCTTTCATCTTGCTTTCCTTTCTAAGTGTTGTTTCAGTTTTCTTTCTAAGTCTGCCATCAACATACATCATCTACATATCTTATATTGTTAAGATTATATACACATCTTGGTGGGTCTTCTAGTTCTTGGAGGATTGTCTTTCTGTATAGTTAAAATAAATCTGATGGGAAAATTTGTCATTGTCTTATTCCTCTTTGTTTTGGGGCATTCAATGAACTAATTCTTTATCTCTATGCAGACTGTTTGTTCCCAATAAAGATTATGGATTACACAAATATTTATTCCATGTAAATCAAGATTTTCTAGTATTTCAAGTAGCTCTTTATGTTGTACTCTATTAAATGCTGATGACAACTATTCAATCCTGTCTTGGTTTTAAATTCAATAGGTCCAACAAAGTAAAACTGGTAGCTGCTTTCAAAAATGCCTTCCAATCAGTGGTTTAATGGGCTAAGGAATGGCTTGGAAATGTTAATGGCCCCAAAACAAAGCTGCTCTCATTTAATCATCATGGATAACTTTTTCTGCTTTCCATCATCATGACTGTTGCTAACCTCTGGGAGAGCAACTCTTTGCTTCTTTTTGAGCTCACATTTTCCACTGACATGAAATGGAATGATTATATTGAATCAATTGCTAGGTCTATTGTAAGGAAAGTTGGTTCATGATGTTGTGCTAGACAATTTTTCATGTCAGAATCCATCTTGCACATTTAAAATCTACCATTCATCCATGCATTGAATATTTCTGCCATATCTGGTCTAGTGCTCCTGCTATATATGTTGAGATTCTTGACAAAATCCATTGAAGGTTCTGTAATGTAATTGATCCTGCCCTGTCTTCTCAACTTCAGTCACTTTTCCCACCACTGTGATATGGCTTCACTCTGCCTTTTCTATAAATCTTTTCATGGTAATTGTTCTGTTCATCTTTGTGTCTTCACTGCATGAATTTAAGTATGCTACTTGATTAGTAACTAAATATCATTATTTTACTGTTGAACTAACTAGATGTAGCTGTAAGTTCTGTTCTCACCTGTGGAACTCTCTTCTGGTTTCTTGCTTTCCTAACATCTACTATCATCAAAGATTTAAATGCAATGTAAATCTCTATCTATGTTCCTTTTTCTGTTCTTTTATTGGCCTTTATTTCACTCCTGGTAATCCCTTGCATCTTGCTTGAGGTGAAATAATAAAAACAAATGCCTTTATATGATCTCTAGTTTCACTACTGCCTTATATATTATTTATCATTTTGATCCAGTTTCATTTCTCTTCATCTTTGCCAGTACTGATTAATAATTTTAATACTCTAGTTCCTTCCATGGTTTTATTTTTTTGTGTATCATAAGTTTGTCTCCTCTGTTGTTATGGAAGAGCTCTCTAATATATCTCCTCCATCTTTGTAGTATCTTTTAATTTTTTTTATTAGGGATATTTCCTTTTTATATTTTAGGCATCTTGTTGAAGAGTACATTTTCTGTCCTATTATTTCAGTTATCTTTCTATGCATTCATTCTATGTGTAAGTTCTGCAGTTTTCCTATATATTAACTGTTTTGCCTCCTGATATATGTGCACATATCATAGACAGTCAGATAAATGCCTTATCGTAATCAAAACTCAGAAGACAAAGTCCTGTTCATCAGCAGGTCTATAAAAAAGCCAAAAGGGTGAAACTAGAAAAAGAAATAAATACAAACTTCTGACTAGTTTACTCTGAATAACAAAATAAATAAAAGGTAAAAAGAATAGAAAGAAGAAATATGACAAAGGAGTCTGAATGTGAATCTAAATGTGAGACCAAGGGTCTAAATAGAAAAAGGAGGTAGCAAGTAGTTTGCTTAAATGGATGTGCTATAAAATTTGCAGCAAAAGGAAGAAAGTTACATGAAATTACAGTATGGCACAGTGTGCAACAGTCAACATGTAGTGAAAGGAGTTTTATATGGAGAAATAAAATAGCAAAATAAATGTATACAAGGTGGCTATATTAAACAGATATTTAAATAATAATATGATATTAAAGGAGACCCATTCAGAGAGAAAAATCTCAAGAACTTATGAACTGGTAATGCTATTGTTAGGGGTAAAAAGAAAGTCAGAATGGTGTGCTTTGAGCCTGTGTAATTATTGTACCAGTTCCCGTATTTATTATGGACTAAACAGGAAGTGGTCAAAAATGCTAACTAAACGAAAAAAATATATCTAAATTAAAAATGGGATGAACAAGGTGAAAATAAAACAACAAAGGTTTTGTACTGTGTAGAATATGAACACTTTATAAATCCATTCATCATTTGCCTGCTTTCATTTCTTTCTAATATGTATGCTTAAAACCCCATTATTCTATGCTTATTCCTTGCCATTATCTGCTGTCTCTATTTCATTAGCACAAGAATTTTTTCTGTCATCCACTTCTTTTTTTTTATCTCTTTTCCTTTGGGATGATACCATTTTCTTTAAGGTCTAGTGCTTTCTTTAAGGTGTTCCACAGTGAATTCTAAAGTTTTATACTTTTTGATAATTATACCAGCATATGTTTGTTATCAGATTGAGTTATTCTAGACATTGTTGTATTGTAGACCAGCCATTGCTTTAGGTTTCTTTTATCCTGATGGAGAGATGATTGATCTTACAGTTACTGTAATTCCTCACGCATAATACACATTTTTTTTTTAAAATAATAAGCAGGGGTGTGTATTATGCACAGCTACAAAAAATCTTTAATTGCTGTAAAATAAAATAAGAATTATCATAAAAATAAATTAGAATAATATCATTCTATGTTTAAAACCATTTTTTTAAATAAGAGTAGGAAACACTGGCTGTAATGAAATTGGGGAGGTATAATTTATAGGGTTTGATTACCAAACAAGGGGTGCGTATTATGCATGAGTCGAAGCATTTTCTCACACTTTCAGCACAATTTTAAATGTGTGTATTATGGATGAAGGTGTATTATACATGGGGAATTATGTTATTTTGGTGTGTTTTAGAGTGTAGCAATGCATTTCTAAATAATATAATGAGTGTTATGTATTTTGTGTTTTTTTTATGTCCTGTGCTTTTACATGTCCACAAGTATCATAGATGTTCTTCAAACCAGGTTTTGGTTATGACTGTTGATTATAAACAGGTCCACTGCTGTGTAGTCATTCACCATACAGCAATGAACCTGTTTTTCACTGTATTCATTATGCAATTCAAGTCAATATTTACTATTTTAGTATTTCATTCCTTCCCTACTTTTGCATTTAAACACAAAATTTAATCAGTTGCAGAGAAAAAATTCATAGTTCAGATGGTTTGAAATTTCTTTTAAAGGTTCATTATGAAACAACCAAGGGAATAAACATCTTGACAAAAATTCTAAAAAGAGTTTTTATTAGTGTGAATAAGGTAGTTCTTATTAAATTCTATGAAACTCTTTGATTACAGTTCTAATACATACATATATATAATTTATTACATATTTGAAAAGATTTTCTTAAAATTCTACAGTCTCTAATCAACCTGGGCTAATCATGGCAGTGACTTCCCTTGCTCTTTCATCTGAAAAAACCCTTCCCATGATGTAATGCTTCATTTGCTTTTAATCCAACTGATATGCCAAATCAGATGTTTCTGCCAGCAATCATGTTTCTAAGATGCTTATTTAATTTTCATTACTAGAAATTGCTCATTTATGGCAGAACTAATCAAAAAAGAGTTTCTGAACTAATTTCAAAATACTGCCAATTCTATTTTTTCATTCATTGAAGGATTTTCACTGACATTTATTTCCTGGTGCTAAAAATGTTAACAAAATTGGACAGTAAATAGTCTATGAAACATTTAATATTCCCTCTGAATTCTAGATGAATGATACTATTAAGATCACACATGATTAAACAGTCAAAAGAGTAATTCTGCTTGCATTATCAAAAAATCAAAATTCATTCTATTATTTAAATTATTGTGACAGAAATATGCATCATTGACAGTTAAGCTAGAAAAGTGTAAAGATAGAAAATCCTACCATCTGCAGCTAAAATCTAAATAAAAGCTAGTAAATACTTTACTGACATATATACCATTAATTCATGGCCATTTTGTTTTCATTCTATTAATTTGGAAAAATCTTTCTTTCTCTCTCTCTCTTTAGGTGTGTGTGTGTATATATATATATAATAATGCTGTTATTATTAATAATAACAACAGCAGACTTGCTATCATATAGTGTCAGTTTAAGAAACACTGCTCAATGTCAAGCAGACAAAAGTACTGATAGTCAAAATGATTTAAGGATAAATGTAAGCAAAACTGCCAGTTAAATACTTTAGCAATTATCAGGTTCATAGTATAAAACTCAGATTGGATTTTAACATGATCATTTAATCAATAGGTTGGTAGCAGTGTAGGTAGTTGTTCTCATGCCTACACTTGCAAAATAATTCTTAGAATAATTTCCATGTATTTTGTGGAATATGAAAACAATGACAGGAATAATCTAGAAAAGACAAAATATTAAGAAAAGCCTTTACATGTAAAACTGATTCTAGAAGGAGGAGGAGGGGATTATGCCTGGAAGAAAAATTATGCATTTTAGAATTTCCTCAGCAGGACAGACTATTAAATAAGAAGTTAGAATTACTTTCTGAGTGTAAGTATAAGAACATTTTCTATTTATTAGGCAAACATGTTGAATAAGGCAACGTAATTTGATTAATAAAAAAACATGATATGAAGGGGCTATGCACATGCAGTATGAATCCAATCCTCTCTTGTAACTGCAGAAATAGAGATAGCAGCTTCTTGAGGATAAAATGTTTAACTATCAATGTAGTCTACAAGGCAACAGTAAAGGCCAGAGGTGAATCAGATATGTCTTTTATTGTAATTATGAAAGGCTCTGAAAACAATGATTCTAAATCTACAAAATTTATTTCATGAGAAAGCAGCATTATGTTTTCTATGGAAAAAATAATGAATTTTCAAAATTACCTGATTTACTGACTAAATAATCATAGACTCTTCAATACTTGTATATCGCAAAATCTAAATTAAGTATTATGCCATGTACCTTATTCTTACATAAGCATTTAACTAGCTGTTGTACTTACATTTATTTTTAATTCTTTTGAAATATATAATTAATAAAATGAATTGTTCACTTATCTCCGTTTCACAGAATTGCATCTACTCTTCAAAAGACATGACTGTAAAATTTTACTATCAACTTTCCTGAATTCTTTAAAACTCTAAAAGATAAGTGAACATTTAATTTTAGCTATTATTATTAATATGCTCTCTCTCTCTCTCTAACACCATAATTATAAATACTGCTTTGCATAAATACATAGCTTGGTTGACCATTTTTGAGTGAAATACAATCTTTACTATTGCTGTATATATATATATATATATATATATATATATATACAGCGTAACCTGGATATAAGAGAGTTGTTAGGACTGGAGAAGAAGTATCTTATATCCGGGTTTGGTCTATTTTGTTTAGGTAAGTGTGGCTCTAATTTGGGACCAGAGAAAATTTCTCTTATATCCGGGTCTCACTGTGTGTGTATATATATATATATATATATATATATATATATATATATATATATATATATATAACATCAGAAAGATATATATCACTAATTCTAAGTATCTGTTTTACACAATGAGTATTTTTTAACATAATCTCTTTCTTTTTAGCAATGCAGTTAGTTCAAGAATCAAATGTCATAGCAGGAAAATTTCAGATCAAAATTTGACTCAGTGTGAAGCTGTAAACTTAAGGAGTTTAAAAGTTATTATAGCAAATCTAAAGAAGAGAACAATTTCTTCAGTTTTATTTTGCGACAGTATTACAATAAATATGATGAAAATCAGTTGTGTAACTACTTTGCTGTGATCACACAATATATGTTTTGCCAATAGTGAATCATTGAATCTTTCACTTCAGACAAACAACTCGATACAACAATACACTTTGTAGATCTTTGTAAATGTGAATGGAAATGAAAATATGCATTACAATTTGCATATTATTTTCATCAATAAGTTGGCTCAGTTCCAGTTTTGTAAAATAATGCAATAAACCATGTTTGTTGAGATACTGCACAATGTTTATCGATCCACTAGAGAACAATAGAAGGCCAGAATGACCTTCACTTGCACCTAATGGCAAAATATCATTCCACAACTCAACTCATTGAAAATACTTGGATTCCCAAATTTTGGTAATAAACAATAGGAATTGATAAAATTTAAAATGTATAGTTGTTCTTCATTTTTTCATTCTTCATAAATTTCTCAATTGATTTGGTTTTTCAAAGAGAATCTATGATGGAAAAATCAAAAATCTCTTGTAAATCAATTTTTGAGAGGTGCACAAAAATAAGAACATGTCTATAACATAGGAATGTAATTAAAGGAAATATGAAATATTTGATATATTTACCTAACTGTAAAGTAGGAGTTTAACATTAAAATTTAAAAATGATTGCAAAAGAAATGGAAAAATGTTCAAATTAAATTTAATGTAACATTAATAACATTATGCATTTTTCTGTTTTGAAGGCAATATGCTTTTCAGGTATTACTTATAGTGCATGCACACACACACACACACACACACACATATATATATACACAAACAAAACCAATAACCAGAAATACATCAGGAGGTGCTGACCTATGAATATATCTGTTATTTTCATGCTAAAACCATGATCATAAGATGATTATGATCAAGGAGGAAAATACTAAGTCAAATTTAAATTTCGCTACTAGTATTATTAGTAGCCACCTACTTGTTTATATATATATATTTCTCTCTCTCTCTCTCTCTCTCCCTATATATGTGTGTTTAAAAACATATCCTTTCATAGACTATTGATGAAAAAAAGTATTTACTTTCCTCAACAAATATTTATTTTTCAACATAATCTCTTTCCTTGTCAATGCACATAATTTAGTTGTAAATATCAATTACATGGATCAAAATTCTGATAATAACATTGTGCCATGTAAAGACTTATTGATTGCTTTCTTATATAAAATTATCATTTGCTTCAGTTTATATCTCTCAGCTATCAGTTAAATGTTAGAAATATAAAAAAAGATTTCATCTAAGTGGAATAAACTCTTTCTTAAACTTGCATCTAAGTAATCTCCCTTGTTTACATCCATGACTACATTAGTGTGCATATATATGTGTGTGTGTGTGTGTGTGTGTGTGTGTGTGTGAATCTTAGTGTTGTATCTCAGAGCAACTTCTATGAAAACACAACCAACAGCCAATGAACTTTCAAGGATGAATTATCTCATCATTCCAATCAAAATACATGTTGGAGAGTTGATACCATGTTTGAGTCAACCTGATCATTGACTTTCCTTCCTTGTATGTTGACACAGGATTCACAGAAATCTTGGAGGAGTCTTTGATAAACATTCTCCAGTTAAAATAGGTTACTAGTGCAGATGTTACAGGACAATTAAATTGACTAGCATGTTGATATTGCCATGAGATACAGCAGCTGTTAATGTGAATTCAATTTTGCAGTAAACTGAAGCCTAATCAGCAGACATCAGTTTGAGGCAAGTGCAATTTTTGTTAATTTTTTTCTGTTGAGGCAAACTGAAAAGATGGATGTTGTCCATAATATGGAATTATTGGAATTTCAAATAGATTATATTTTGTTTATATTGACAGATTTGATTTAAAGTAGGTTTCAAGAGTTATTTTCATATTGCCTTTTTGGAAGGAAAATGTCTTTTTAAGGAAATGACTTAGCATAGTTGTAAAATAATTATGAATAAAAGATAAATAATGTCAGCTCACTGAACTTTAGCTTGGTTTATTAATATCACTGAGTAAATAAAAATAGAACTTTCTCTTTCTCAATATACATACACTGAATCTAAATAAAATTGTAATGGCCTAAAGTGTACAATGCTAATTTTGACTTAAGTACACTATATATCTACA
Source organism: Acanthosepion lycidas (assembly GCA_963932145.1). Lineage (NCBI taxonomy): Eukaryota > Metazoa > Mollusca > Cephalopoda > Sepiida > Sepiidae > Acanthosepion > Acanthosepion lycidas. The sequence goes on from OZ010583.1 coordinate 64,917,983, forward strand.
AGGGAGTAATAGATATTTTCTGATAAAATTTACAAAGTCTTTGGCTATCTTGTGATGTAGTAACACTCATATCAGTGATCCATCTATATCTGAACTTCAGATCAGTCTGTCTATTAAGTGCCATATTTGATACATTCTTGGGCAATCATGTCTCTTTTGATTCATGACTCATTCGGCAGATTTCCCTGCAGTAGGTTACCGTTGCGGTAGACTGTTTGCCAAGTAAGGCCATAAGAGCCAAAATGTCCTGCTATTCAATCTGTAGTTGGTTGGGGAGAAAAGATGGTTTCATATCCTTCCCAAGGATATTTGTGTGTGTGTGTATGTGAAGGTAATGAATTGGGATTCAAACTCATCACTCCAATTTCTTATTTCTAACCATTATCCATTACATCATAGCACACATCTAGAATGTGATAATGGTAAAATAAAGTTCATTTTCATAAACAAGTCCAATGCATACAAGTATCAAGCTAGAGAAATGCACATGTGATTCTTTTGTTCAATTAGAGCCATTTAAGAATGGCAGAGTGTAGGTATTCCAGATGCTGAATGGTCATTTTGGGGAACTGGTAGGTATGTTTAATATGACACATTAGTGGCAACATTGGTCCAGTGAACATTCTTACATCCATAGCCCACCTTCTGGACAGCTATGTGATACAGATGCTTTCTAAGATTGGTTCATTGTAAAGACAGAAGTAGCATGACATCTACAGCACATATTAGACCTCATGCTACCCCAGTAGTCAACATGGACTGCTGGGAATTGTTAACATGAAGTAAGACTTCCACTAATACCATATCACTATCATACATATTTCCAGTGATGACATGAGATGGTTAATTGTGGAATCAAATGGTACAATGTTGGGTTTAGTGATGGGAGCAAATCATTCAAACAATGGCTATTTGTGTTTGTTATGTTAACTTGAAGAATGACTTCATCCATGGTGTATTTACTAATGACTGACAGGCCCAGCTCCTAACATCTTCATAGAGGATGCTACAACTCTTCAATCAACTTTGGTATTTGTGAAGAGAATGCACATCCAGAACATTGTTCAAACTGTTCTGCTACCATTCCTACATTAGGAAGGTGATATGTCTTGCAGCAGGATAATGCCTGCTACTCAACATGCTTTTTATAACTTCCCTTGATGATATAATTGCCATAAAAATCTCCCTTTGAACAAGTATTAGACATGATAGGATACCACATGACTTTTTCACTAAGCCATCAACAACATTTTCTGTATAGCCTAAATAGGTGCAAGAAACATGGAATAATGTATCACAAGATTGGTATTTGCCATCTGTACAATCATATGCATGCAAGGACTGTTTTAATGCCCAAGGGGATATACAGTGTATTAATATAATGTACTGTTGATAGAGCCCTTACTTTTTAACTTGTGCAGGTACTGATCTGTATGTGTGAATATTTACTATCATCCAGCTATATTATATATGACATTTTATTTTCAGTAAACTAAAATATATTCATTGTGTTGCAATTTTATTTTTCCTCAATGAGCATCTATATATATGAAGTTTGAATGTTAAATTTAATGAATACACATATTTGATGAGATGCCCTGTTTTTTAAACAGTGTAATGGTTCAATTACCCCTTTAAGGAATTCAAATCTCCAATTCAGATCTACTTGAAGCCAATATCTGCTAACTTTATTTTTGTATCCAAAATGTAAACAATGTAATTTCTAAGGAATTTCTAGATTAGAATTCAAATCCATTAATTCCTTAGAAATTAGTTTGTTTACATTTCAGATGTAAACACATTATATATATAATTATATAAATCGTTCATAAATTTCAGTTGCATAAGGTCATTTTTATTTTTACAAGCTGTTTCTACAGACATCCTCAGGTATGGAAATAGATTTTGTTCTTGTTTTTATTCTCAGTAATAAGAGGACAACGAAAATAGAGATGTAATCGGAAAAATGCTATGAGAAATGTGTTATTGTTTTGGAATGCGCAGTCGCAATGCTGAGTTTGAATTTAAATTTTAAGGTTGTGCATTTTTGTACAAATATAGCAATAAGAGAATTCTTTTTTACTGGTAGATTGTTTTTTGTATGAATGATTCATGAATTTATAAATTAATTGCACCTTTATTGAAATTAAAATAACTGATCCAAGTGCAACTTTTGGATAATAAGTGCGACATTACTGTAATTATTGAACAATATAGTTCATGCCACTTTGACGGAAAATCTACCAGTCAAAAACAATTTTAAAACTCGAGGTACCATAGCAATGAGTTCATCTGAATACACACACACACACACATGCACACACATATATATGGAAGTGTTTTCTATGTCTGTTGCAAGCTCTCCTGTGGTTAATGAGATTTATATGGAAGATACATAGCTTTTCACTTTGCAGGAGAGATCCTGTGAGCCAATGGAATTGCTGCCTTTTTAGAGTTACCTCTTCTGTCATTTTTCTGCATGTTACCTCATGAATTCTGTACCTCCATGTTTCTCTATCTCTGCTGCCTCTGTTTACCTCTATAGGAAATATAATGCTGCTGATGTAGATGACATCCTAATCATTTACAACATTTTTGAGTCAATGGATACTGCTGAACAATTTTGCCATTCTTGTCATCCCAGACATTATCAAATTCCTAATTTTGCAGGAATAATTTATTCAGTTTATAATATGTCACTGACCTATGTTACAAATATAACTCAATCTTTTTTAAAAACTTTATTTGCTATGACTTTTAAATTATATTTCTTTCTTGAATTTTAGTATTTATTCCTTAGCTTTTTACAAAAACTAGTTGGTGATTTAACTGGTATTTTTTAAACTTGACCAACTTTGGCAAAAACTACATTTTTCAAAGCCAAAGAAATACTCTAGCTTCAGAAGAGAGTAAATATTGCATGAGCAAAAAAAAATGTCTCAGTATCAACATTCTCATTGGTTATTGCATTCTCTGTGAAATAGTTTTGCCAACTAATGCATTGGCCATTTTTTAAATCACTAGATCATCTGCAGTAAATTTACATCCAGGTACTTACAGCATTTTGGCCTTTCTCAGAAGATCTTCTGTTATCACAATGTGGAATACTTGATAACAAAAGTGATGAAAAAAATAAAGAAAAAGAAACTAAATGAAAGTGTCTAGATTGTATCCCCACCACCACCACAAAAAAATTTTAGTTTAAAACCTTAACATCATTTCAGTCTGATGAAGTCCTATAGGATGGAAATGATTACATGATTAAAATTTTCTACTTTGCCATAGATTTTCATAAAATTATTCTGATATATGAATATTTATATATCTTATTCCCACTTTATCTGTATAGTTTTCCTTTATTTATTAGAAAACTTACTAATCACTGCCATCATTTTTAATAGCTTATTCATAATAGTTCATCTATTTTCCTTGAATAATTTACATATTTTATTGAATCTCAGTAACTATATCCTAAAAATATACAATTTTTTATTTTAATCTATTTTTCAAAGTAAAGTTGATTTCTGTTTCAAGTAGAAACAAGAATGTCATTTTCATAAAGAAATAAACATGTTCTGATATATCTTTCAATTTACAAACATAAAATCATTCATCTTGATATAAATATAAAATCAGCCTTGTAAAATAACCTTGATTTCTGTTTAATCATTTAAAAATTTATACTTTACTTTTTGTTGGTGGAGAGGACTTTTATTCTTTGATTGATTGATATGAAAAATATAAGTAAGGATGTTTTATTATTCAGCATTGAACTCCTTCTTCTGATTTATATCAGTTTTTTAATCAAAATTTGCTTGACCTGATTTTTATCTATTTTTTCTAAAAGCTTCTTTTAAAACAATCCAATAAATATTCTCAAAATGGTGCAGATTTCTGGAGATATTATCATTTAAAACCATAACTGAATGCAATTACTTTTTATGATCTTTGTTTCAAATTAAAAAATTTTCACCTTTTATGAAAATTGCAATGTAAAAAATTTTAAAAATCTCTCTTTTTCTGCATCTCTTTCTGTTACTCATTCTATTCATATTTATGTATATAAAACAATAACACAAAAATACGATATCACATAAACTGTAAAAAGCAATGAGAAATACTAGAAACATTAAGCATAAAAACAAACCCCAGCATCTATAAAAATTAAAGAGGCAAGATTTAAAAAAACATACATGAAAATGCAATATTAACAAAAACAGAGAAAAGTGATACAGCACAAAAAATAATAACTCTTTGATAATGGATTATAAAAGCTGAAAGTGCTCAAACATTGGATAATTTATATTTAAACTTCACTGGAAAGCAGGAAAAGGCTTTAAAATAAATAAAAAAAATAAACTATTGTTGATCTTATATCATTTAAATGAAAAATTGCTGCCCAAATGTACTGAATATTGCAATTGATCCTCAACCACTCAAGCAAAATGGCTCAACCATATGTCCCATCTGTCGAAAAGTTTGCAAAACACCTGCAGGCCACGGGGGCTACATATATGTCCATAGAAGTTGAACACCTCTTTATTTTACTGAACCTCATTTGCTGTCTACAGCAAGAGAGTCCACCACATATATATATATATATATATATAGAGAGAGAGAGAGAGGGGGAGAGAGAGAGAGAGAGTGGGGAGAGATATATACATGTGATGTAAGGATTAGTAGCTTGGAACAAAAAAATCAACAAACCAAGTTCAAATTCCAGTTTGTTACATTCAATTTCGCACAAATAAGCTTGGGAAAAGTGTAAATCCGTCTCTTTTCCACCCCAACTATGAGTTAAATCATAGGCCTATGCTCTTTAACCTTGGTTGGCAACCAATCAATGAGAAAGACAACTTTGAATTTAAACCTCAATAATAATCATTTGGAGGCTTTGTGGGATACAGTGGTTTAGGTCTCTATTATCAGAATTAATCTCACATATTTGCATTCCCTATATATATATATATATATATACACAAGTATGTATGTGTTTATTATTTTATGCACCTCTAATGTTTAATATTCAGATAATGTATATGACATGAAAAATAAAGTTCAGAGTCATATGAACATTCTCATTGATATAAGAACAAATATTTCTGTTTTTCCTCATTAGCAGGCAAAAACTTCATATATAAAATGTTTGTCAAGCTATTTTGTTATTATAATTTTGGCTAAATGTGCTGGTTGAAAAATAATAGCCAATTAAAGAAATAAAAAGGAAACATGATACTGTTACCTTTTATGGTGGATAATTGCAAAATTGCATGATTATCTCAGCTATTGGATATACTCTTGATCATATTTCTTTTAAATACAATTGGACTGTGTCATTTAGGAGTCAATTCCTCATCACCAGATTTCACTTGTGTCTTAGTAGCTTTCTTTACTGCCTTGCATGGAGTGAAACTGATTATAAAACAAAGATTAAGGAATAAAAGAAAAAGAAATATTTTAACGAGAAAGAAAGGGTATAGAATAAGACAAAGAAGAAGAAAGAAAATAAAAATAAAAATCAGTGAATTTTAATTCACTAAGATTGCAATAATTTTATAGATTCTTCAAATTTTGTTCTTATAGTCAAAGTTAAAGAATTAAATACCATTAAGAATGTCAGTAAACTTCCATTTAAAATATGTAATTATTTCAAAGTTTCATTATCTATTCTTGGAAAAACAAATGGATACTCTATTTGGCTGAGTGACAAAATTCATTCAGTAAGTCTCCATTCAGCCAAGACAATTTTACATTCGTTGTCCTTTAACCATCTATGATTATATTGGAACCTTCAAGACATAAAGTTGCCAAATTTTATAAAAGCTAATCTCAGCATCTACTTAGGAAAATATTATTTTCATGATGCAAGCTGTAAGTTAGCACTGCCTTTAACTGCATTATGTGTTTGACCATTTTTCTATGTATGTTTCTCTCTTGCAACTTGAAGAGAAATTCAAGGGAAAAAATCTTTTCTGTTGAAGTGTTCTCTTAAATTTTTGTTTAAAAATTTGAACTTGAGCATGTTCATGGTTAAATGCCAGAAATCAATGATATTATCTCACTTTTCCTTATATGTTGACATCATTTTAATAAAATCTGTTAGAAGAAAGCTGAAGAAAAATTATAAGTCCTGATTTTAAATAAATTTTCATATGTAACCGAAATTCTCAATATTTTATGAAACCATTTATTAAATCATTGTTTCTATCTCTCTTACCACAGGTTATGAGTCAAATAGTAGAGTAGATTGAGCTCTCTAGATTTAGGTTACATCCAATGTTATAGAAAGAAAACTTTGAATTTGAAACCACGTAGAAAGCAATGGGAAAACATATCACTATCTTTCCCAAGAATACATGTAATAAAAGAAGCTGGGGAGATTTACAAAAAAAATTCTTTATTTTTCAATTTCTTGTACTGATTTTATCCTAGTCATTAATATCATTTCATTATATTTGATGGATTTTGTGGAAGATTTAATATCAGCACTAGCAACATTTTGATAATGATTTCATAGGGAACACCAATATTTCTGTAACTATTTCTCAGAAATTGAGAGAAACCACTTTCAGAATTTAAGCATTTCTATACACTGACTATTGGTAGAGAGCAAAGTTTATGGAGATTTTACACTTGTTTATTTCTACTTTCTGTTGACTTTAAACAACATTTTTTAATTCGGTGTATTCATTAGAGTTTTCATAAATTCATGAAGAACATTATTTCAAGTCCACCAGCTGTTGTGCAATTTTTATAGAGTTTACTGAGTTTTCTTCACTCAGGCTTTTACTAAAGGCATAAGTTAAGAATTTAATATTAAGCCAGAAGTCATCTCTACTTTTAATAGATTATACAGTCTTTCATTTTTATTAATGTGAAAAAGCACAAATTTGTGAACTTAATTTTGAAGCAGAATTTTACTTCTGGCTTCTTTATAACCTGCTGTTTTTTCACATTCCTAAATATTCAATCAGATACTATTTCAAATTGAGATTGATTTGGTAGTTCTTACTAAATTCCTCAATTCATTCACTATCTACTTAACAAAAAAAAATGCCTTTGGCATAAAAAGTAAATAACCTAAATTTAGATTTTAGTTTTTCATTGATTTCTTTCATTATTTGTGAATATACAATGAATGGCAACCAAGAAAAAATTCTCTCTTCTCATCACAACAGAGGCAAAAAATAAATTGTATCTTCTCATCATGACAGTGGGGAAATAAATTGTATCTTCTCATCACAACAGGGGAAAAATAAATTCTCATTTCTCATCACAACAGGAGAAAAATAAATCATCTCTCCTCATCACAACGGTGGGAGAAAATAAATTCTCATTTCTCATCACAACAGGAGAAAAATAAATTATTTCTCCTCATCACAACAGTGGGGGAAAATAAATTCTCTCTTCTCATCACTAAAGAGGGAAAATAAATTCTCTCTTTTCATCATGACAGTGGGGGAAAATTCTCTTTTCTCATCACAACAGGGGGAAAAATAAATTGTCTTCTCATCACAACAGGGGGAAAATAAATTGTCTCTTCCCATCACAAGAGTGGAAAATAAATTCTCTTCACATCACAACAAGTGGGCGGGAGGAATAAATTCTCTCTTCTAAACACAGCAAGGGAAAATATTCTTTCTTCTCCCAAGGGAAGCAAGACTATTTTTATTTTTTCTTCTAAGTACTAAGTATCATAGCTCTTCAGAATTTCCTATCCTCTATAGTGCTTAGTAAATTTTATTTTTTGCTGTATCCCCTAAACCCTATTTACACAAGTTCATTAGATAGATTATGCATTGTTTTCTCCATTCCTGTTGCCTTCAATATGTCTTGTAAGTGTCAAACTTTCCAAGCCCTCTTTCTTATCACAAGGAAAAAAAGAAATTCTCTCTTCTCAACTTAAGAGTAAAATATTCTCTCTTCTCATCACAGGTGACAAAAGAATTCTACTCATATATAATACTATGTAATTTTCTGTGTAAATAAATAAATGACAAATTTAGTCTGTTTGTCCATGTGTGTAAAACCTCTCTAATTCTGACAGCACTTGCTCTATATAGACATATTATACCTTTTTGGAGTCAGGATGATCCCAGCATTAAAAATCTACCCCTTCATCTGTTGCTTGAACACATCCAGCATTTGGGATTTATGTCCAGATTAGAAGGGAACAGTTAAAAATTCAAATTTCTAAATAACTGAAAAAATGAGTTTTAAAAGTTTTTAATTTATATTGAGTTTAAAGTATCACAAACACTTTGTAAATTTAAAAATTCTTGCTTTAAATTAATTTTAAAGTATCTCCAAAACTTTGTGAATTGAGGAAATCAATTTTTTTCTTCAAAATGCCGAGGAATAAGAGTTAAAGCGACAGATTTTGTGGCTTTTGAAATTTCACAGAGTTTGTGATTTGAAAAAGTCACTTTTCAGCCTGAATTGTAATTTCAGCCTAAATCAAACTTTTGGCCAGAATTGAACTTATAGCCCGAATCAGAGTTTAAGTGAGGTTTTGAAATTCAATGAAGTGAATTGAGGAATTCAAAGTTATTTCATCAAAATTATCATTGCTGTTTTCTCAACTGGACCAGTCTCTTTAGTTTTCCACCAGAGCCCTTAGCTTAAAAGTCTGCAAGTACAACTTTTAAGTTAATATATTATATGAAAAGGATGTTGAAAAGTTCTTAATTTGATGAAGAAAGAATTAAAAAATTCTAATGTCTGTTCATTTTGTTTGATTTTTTTAAGTTGGTTAAGTAAGAGCATCTCAGTGTCATCTCATATATAAATTATATACTTTGGTATCACATGAAATATAATATTGCACATTGAGTCCTGGTATTAATAAAATAGTACTTGATATACAATAACAGAGCAATAAATTACATATTAATAAATATACATTTTTTCCCTCATTGGTAGTACAACTCTGAGTTTCATACACAATGCAATCTTCAGGTGCTGATTGAAAACTGACAGATAATTTAAATTATATATATAATAGTGTGCACATCAACATATACATACAAACACAAAATCATATGTACAATGCCAAACGATCATTGGTTAATAAATCACTAATGCATTTTCTAAACACAATTTACAAATCGCAGTAATACGATAATTTTGGTATCGCTTTATTTTAAGTCTCCCCAAAGCTCACTCACTGATTGGTTGATGCCAACCAATCAGATCGTTTGCACATGAAGAATAATTTTTCCCACGCAACAAATCGGAGCCTATAGTTACTTATTTAAGCCAAGATTTTTCTCAGCTAAAATTAGTGAAACCTCCACTGTTAAACGAATCCATGACAGTTGGAACCACACACCAACCTTCTCACTCAACTACACACCCACATGCTGACAATAATTTGTACACCTTCACCAAAATACAAACTCTTTACATTCACACACAAACACTCATGAACATTTATCCAGTGAACTTTAAACCAAATAATTATCTCTCACTGAACTCTTAAATTTCAATCAAAGGAAGACAGCTCTTGAATAATTCAACCTTTCTTACTTAAATACATTTTTTCTTTCACATCGTTGTTTGATATTGTACATCTTGTTAATATACATATATCTTATGTGTAACAATGCCTTGTGGTTATTCTTCTTGCATGAGTCCTGTTTCTTATCAGTAGTAATAGTGGTGCAGTCCATATTATTTACAAGGTTTGTCAAATAAATAATATATACACATAGAAAAAATATATGTATACAAAAACACACATCCACACAACTTATAAACCTCCAACCACAACAATAGAATTATAATTCAAATGCAACTATGCACATCTAAGTAACTATAAATATAAAAATGATACAAATGTACACACACACACACACATACACACACACATATATATATATATAATAAGGTGTATCTAAGCGGCAAGAATTCTTTTAAACAAATTTTGTTAAACAATGCCGACAAAGTTTGTCTGTTCAAATTTTCATTAATTTTTTCCAACTTCTAAGTTGTTTTATGTCAGAATTAAAATTGGTAAACTTTCCAAAGTTCATTTTTTTTTAATCTGTGTACTTTCAAATGTCACTAAATCTGTTTATGTAAATATGTTTGGCTAATTCCAGCATTACCAATTTCAAGTTACTTATTGGTGACATCATTTACAACTGTAATGAAAGTCAAAAGTACTCATATTTAAAAAAAATGAACTTTGGAAAGTTTGCTAATTCTAACTCTGACATAAAACAACTTAGTCAAAAGTTGGAAAAAATTAATAAAATTTTTTAAAATTTATATGTATATAGTTATCAATTATCCCATACTTTGACCTTTCTCATTCTATGCTACTCACTTTTCTTAACATTTTCTATCTGATAAAGCCTTTCTATATTTTAATTATTTACATTCTGTCTCTCTCATCTATCAGAGTCTAACATAAAGATTTGTACACACATAAACACACACTTTCTTTATCAGTTTTTCATTTTTATATATTTCTCATTTTATTTGTACTATTAGATCAATTCATAAATAATTTCCATTTTTGTTTTACTGTTTATTCAATTATATATTTACCATTATTTTCAATGAGTTGTTGACACTTCAATATTTTTTGTGTCAAATTTCACAGGTGTTTTTATATAAAAGGTTTTTTAAAAACTCTTGAATCTGGTTTCCATTAGGGAAAATCTTCCCCATCAAATTGTTTTACAGCAATCAAAAAAGATAAACATTTGTTGTAATGTCCAGTGAATATGGCAGGTGGGGTAGAACAGGACAACTGAATTTCAAAATTTTTCCTGTTTTGTTCTTGTTGTATGTGGCCTTGGGTTGTCACAGAGGAGAATAACATTTTTCTTATTAATGAACACAGGTTGCTTTTCAACCAAACAATTATGGACACATTGCAGCTACTCAAGGTATAAATGTGCATTTAGTGTTCCATTATATTTTAAGATCTCTAAATAAACAAGACACTGACAATCCCACCAAATGCACAATGTTACTTATCTTTCATGGGGAGCTTAACTTTTGGATTCATTTCTAGAGATTTAGCCTTTATCAATCCACTGCTTTTCCATTGAACATTGTCATATGTTAGTGTACTCTAAATTTATTCTTAACTGATTATTGGTTAATGGTTGTTAGTTCGGATGATACATTCATCATTATAATTGGTTCCTAAAAATGGAAAAGACTTACAAATAACTCAACTAAATATTTCCTTATAATTCTCTTTCTTTCTGTTAATATTCTTCATGAAATTTATGATTTTCATTCCTCTCTCCCATTATTTAGATTTGTTGTCCTTTTTATCTATTTATTATTTACCTTTACTGATATTTCTTGTTTGTCTGTATCTCATGATCTGGCCACTTTGATGTCTATCTCTTTGACTATATTTTCCATTCTCTATCTTTCAATTCTTTCATTTCCTCGGTACTACTTTTTCTTTTGTTCCTGTTTTTTACCAGGTAGTAACTTTAATTTTATTCATTAATGTCCCTGAAATTTAAAAAGAAAGAAAAAATCACCATCAGGCATCTGTTCATTATGGTCTTTCTTGTTCTATATATCATCTAAATAATAGTTCCTTTTCTCCCTGATATATTCACTGAAACCTTGAAAGATATTCTCAAATTCTTAAGAAAGTGATTTCGTCTGTGATGGGGTGAGAGTTAAGATATTGCACTTGAAACACAAAACTTAACATTGCTTACCAAGTGAAAGTTTTTTATCAAGTTTTTTTTATGACCTCTACCAAAAGGCAAGGGATTGAAATAATAATAACACATCACTAATATTCATACTCACACCTTTGTGCATGTGTGTGCATGTGTGTTTGTGTGTGTATGCTGATAGATATAAATCACAAACATCTACAGATTTCAACCACAATTTGAAAGTAAAGCACTATAATAAAACCTAATTCAATAAGCTGAAATGATGTAAAGTGAAAAGCAATTATCTTTGATTTATATGGGAACATTTTTTAACATTACCAGACACAAAAAATAGCCTTGCATGAGATTTTTACTGCAATTGACTGTAATGCAATGGTTACAGAGAAAGTATGACTTTAATTTTGAAAGGACACAAAGTAAGTTTAGGACACATTTGCCTGATATTTTGAGTGCCTCCAAGAACAGTATTAGAGAAAAATACATGAGGTTAAGCAATCAATCTTTCAAGTCTTCCACAGATCATGTTGAACCTTGACCTTCATCAGTGAAGCAAACAGACATAAAGAATGTTATTTTAAGGATCTGTAAATGGTCAAAAAATTTCCTGTATAAATTATTAGAAACTGCTTCTTTTTACTTTATACTATTTTGGATAGCAAGGGCAACCAGTACTAATGTAGGCCTTTATAAAAAAAATAATAAAGTAATATAAACCAATATTTGAAAAGTAGGAGATACATGTATAAAAAAAATAAATGAAAAATACATAAAAGCATTAAATTTTTTAATATATATATATATATATATATATATATATATATATATATATATATAAATATATAAGGCAAGTACAAAAACAAACCTTATCTATACAAAGCCTGGGAAAAAGTATGAACATATCTTAACATAAACCATTATTGCTTAATGTTTACAGTATAAAGAAAACTAAAATGAGAATCAAAACAAGACAGTGAACGTAAGAGTCAAAGGTTGGTGTCTATAGAGATATATATATATATTTAAGTTATGAAAAACTTGGTAATCCGTATGGGTAGTCCCAAGGAGGATGAAATCCTGAGAGCTCAATGTAATAGCTAATAATTTAAAGAAAAACAGACCACTTTAAGGTTCCATTATAATAATTTATTTCAACAGGACCCTTTTAAGGGACACTGGATCATCAGATAACACTTCCAAAAAATGAAACACTTCATTTTTTGGAACCTTTAACCTTCTCGACCTGTGTTTTACCTCCATCCCCGAGTCCTGCAGTGCCTCACAACTCTGCCCTCTTGGTAACTCTGATCATAGTAGTGATCTGGTAATATCTGTTAACATCTCCTTCAACTCCACCCCCTATAAAGAACCTCCTACCACTAGAACTTTGTTTAACTATCAACGAGCTGACTGGGACATGTTCCGTGATTTCCTCTGCGATGTCCCCTGGGATGGAGTCTTTACGCTCCCCGTCCAAGAATGTGCTTCTGAGGTCTCATTCTGGGTTAAAACTGGAATTGACGCTTTCATCCCATCAAGGAAATATAGGGTCAAGTCACACTCATGCCCCTGGTTCTCTGCTGCTTGCTCAGCCACCATCGCCCATAGGAACCACTACTTCCACCTATTCCATATCGACATGTCTGACTGCAATAGACGTCTCTTTGCCTCCGCCCATAACGAGTGTAAGCATGTCCTCAACGATGCCAAGTCACTATTTGAGGCTCAGATGAAGGAACGTATTGCATCTCGCAAATTTGGCTCCAAAGATTATTGGCATCTCTGCAAGAGCATATTGAACAATTGCAAACCCTCTATACCTCCTTTATTCAACCAGTTCAAAGTCCTGACCTCCTCTACCAACAAGGCTGAATGCTTTGCTCAGAAATTTTCATTCAACTCGACGCTCGAATCTTCAGGTGTATCCATACCCGACTTCCCTCTTAGAACTGAGGCCCTATTGAGTGGTTTAAACATAACCCCAGCTTTGGTATTTGGCGTTATCTCCAATTTAGACCCCAACAAGGCTAGTGGTGGAGATGGGATACCAGCCATTGTCTTGAAGAAATGCGCGCCTGAACTGGCGCCCACCCTTTCTAAACTATACAACTGCTGCCTCAAGGAATCTTGTTTTCCTGACTGCTGGAAGTCCTCTTCGATTGTTCCTGTCTTCAAGAACTCCAGCGACCCTTCTGACCCTTCCAACTACTGTCCTATCAGTCTCCTTCCCCTCTTCGGTAAAGTCTTCGAAGCCCAAATCAATACTGAGGTGGTTAACCACCTCACGTCCCATAACCTGCTCTCAGACAAGCAATATGGTTTCCGCTTTGCCCGATCTACAGCTGATGTACTTATGGCCATCACTCAAACTGTCTACAGAGCACTTCAAAATAACGGGGAAGCCCATGCCATGGCACTAGACATCTCCAAAGCATTTCATAGGGTTTGGCATGCCGGCCTTCTTTGCAAGCTCCAGGGTTATGGCATTACGCGTCGATTGTATAACCTAATACAAGCATTCCTGTCTAAAGGTCATTCTCAACGGATTCTCATCCAGTTCCTATCCCATGAACGCAGGTGTTCCTCAAGGCTCCATCCTAGGCCCCACTCTATTCCTTATCTACATAAATGACCTTCCTGATGCCATAAATTCCCAAGTTGGCATCTACACGGATGACACCACAATTTATTCCTGCCTCAAAAACAAATCTAGTGTCACTGACAAAACTCACCTGGCCGTGCATCTCGAAAAGGACCTCCAATTGGTTGTGAACTGGGGCAAGAATTGGCTGGTCAACTTCAACGCTTTGAAGACAAAACTGCTCTCTATTAATCACCACAGAGATCCTTCCCTGCCCTCAGAATGTCTGACGCTCAACTTCTCGAGAGCAACTCTCTGCGGCTGCTCGGTCTCACGTTGACTGCTGACCTGAGATGGAACAAATATATCGAGTCAATTGCTTCGTCCACCACAAGGAAAGTTGGCTCCCTGTGCCGCACAAGGAAATTTTTCTCCCCGGAATCGATCCTCCAGATCTACAAAGCAACAATTTGCTCTTGCATGGAGTATTGCTGCCATATATGGTCTGGTGCCCCTTCTGTTTGCCTTGGGGTTCTTGATAGGCTCCAGAGGCGGATATGCAATGTAGTTGGCCCTGCTCTAGCATCTCGTCTACAGTCACTTTCTCACAGACGTGCCGTCGCCTCCCTCTGTCTGTTCTACAAATACTTTCATGGAAATTGCTCCGAGGAGCTGCATTCACTGGTTCCCAGACGTCATGAGTTCAAGCACCCTACAAGGCTGGCATCCCGCTCTCACCCATTCACTGTTGAAACTCCTAAATGTAGCCGTCTCTTCTACTCCAATAGCTTCATGTCTTGCACCTCTTGCCTGTGGAACTCCCTTCCCTATTCCTGTTTCCCTGAGAGCTATAATCTCCAGCTATTCAAGCGAAAAAAAATGTCAGTTGACATCTCCAGTTGCCTTGATCTATCCACTACCCTCCTCCTCATCCTTTCTTCTATCACTCCTAACTGATCTTGCTCTAAATTTTCTGTAACCCCTTGCATCCTAGTGGCTTCCCACCTTGCTTGGGGTGAAATACTTAAAAAAAAAAAAAGAAAAAAACAGTGTTATCTGATGATCCAGCATCTCTTAAAAGGGCTCTGGTGAAATAAATTATTATAATGGAGCCTTAAAGTGGTCTGTTTTTCATTATATATATATATATATATATATATATATATATAACTGTGTTCCTGATGAATCCAAATTCATAAATAATGACTAACAAGAAAATAACTATATATCATCACAATATGCAACCCTTCTCCCTCTCCATACCCCCTTGCAATATTCCTATTGAGCAACCCTCTACCTTGGGTGGCACAGTCTTTATATAGGGTGAACAGTAGTTAAAAGAAATGTATGGTTCACCAAGTATCTGTACCTTTCTTGACCATATCCCAGCCTCTAAATATTATAAGTATAACAGATGTTTTAAGCTGTGTCACATTTTTCAATCTCAAGATACTTATATTTACTTATTTTGCCATATTCATGATCAAATATATTTTTTATCTTAAGACACTGTCATATCTATGAGAAGACATTTTTTTTTTAGTCTTTAATCCCTATGTCTGGTCTATTAGCTTTTATATGACTGTCAGTATGAATGATAAAGTTCTAACGAATAGTAACTTCATGGTTTTGTATCACTGGTTCAGGGTGATGTCCGTAAAAGTTTTCAGGACACTGTACTATTCATATATTTCATCATCATCATCATCATCATCATCATCATCATCATCATCATAATAATAATAATAATAATAATAATAATTAGTAGGTTGGTGCAAATATTATGTCGTTTTCTCACATAGTAACATATCTGAGAAAACGACATTATTTTTGCACCAACCTAATAGTAGTAGTGGTGGTGGTGGTGGTGTAAGCATGTAGGCTATTTTCACAATTGTGATTTTATTTGTTTCATGTTCAGCTGTACTGCTAACTTGCTTTTCATATGCAGTAATGCTTTTTACTAGAGCTAAAGTACTTTAGTAAGGTCCTGATAGCTTAGCTCAGATACACTAAAACCTTTTTCTGGTTATTCCCTGTTGAAATGTGGGTTTATTTAACAATCATATAATACTTTATACTTTATACATAAGATATCTTATACTGTTGGAGCATTGCTTGCATCTCAGCATTGTCATCCACCATAATGTTATCAGCAAAATAACTTATATCAATGATGTAACAGCTTATTGGATTGGAACAAATTTTGTAACATCTTTTCACCAGAAAAAGGTTTTAGTGTATCTGAGCTTGCAATGTGTACCAATGTGTACCAATTTCTACTGCATCTACCATTGTTCTGAAAGAAGATGACACCAATTCTGGATAATTTTCATTGACAGTCACCTTCAATCCCCATTGGGAACAGTACTTGTCTGAATTTAACATTTGTTTATGTGGAAAGCCCTTCTCGACCTACCAAATAGACAATATCACCTTTTTTGGATGCAGACCAGCTTTTAGTGTGGTCAACTGTTGTTCATTTAATCTTCTCAAGATCCTTTTCACTTGACATTGTAAAAAATTAATCATTCTTTGGAAAAATGGGTCATTTTTGTTGTGCTTGAGTAGATAGAAACACTGTCAGAATACATACATATACATCTATCTATATATCTATATATCTATTTATTTATTTATCTCTCTCTCTCTCTCTCTCTCTCTATATATATATATATATATATATATATATATATATATATATCAGTCACTTGTGAAAGAAAATCACATTAAAATACCACCTATTGGAAAATACTATAAACCTTTGTTCCAATCCACTATTAATTATTTAACCATATTTACTTAAATATTTTCTTTTTTATCGGTAAGATACATTGAATAGTACTTTAAACTTCTATATATGGGAATCTCAGATAATCTATTTACAATTGACCCAGATCAGTCTAATCATTACATGAAAAATATGTTGTATCTCATATCTTCACATACAAATTATGTGAAAGTTTCTGTAATAGAACTTTTATATCCTTAAAGCTTCGGTTATTTGGGTGTGTGTATGTATGTTCTTTGTTAATTACAGATTTTCCAGCTTCTCTTAGACATTTGTCTAAGTTTATTTTTTTAATTCCCAACCTCCATTAATCACAATCGGGTTACATTACACATGCAACCTTTCAAGCAGAAAGTCATTCACAATTAAGCATTTTAATTAAAACAAAGTAATAAACAAGCTATCATAAATCAATTACATTAATTATTACTTCTCAGCTTTCTTTCATTCTTTTTTTTTTTTTTCTTGTTTTATCTCTTTGTTATCCATTTTTTATTTCCTTATTTTTGACATCCATTGTCACTTTTTCACTGTCTCTCACAACTTCTGTTTTGGTAATTATTACTGGTTTTCTGTTCTTTTCTTTCTCATTTGTTGAAATAACTGTTACTCTTTCTATCTCATACCAAAGTATATGTGTCCATCTGGAGAATGTGTTTCTCTCAGGTTATAAAAATATTGTTAATAGAATTAATAAATGGTAATTGGCCTTTTCATGATAACAAGAAACATGTGTTTCATGCATTAAAGCAGAACTATTAAGCTTGTTTCCATTGATTCTAAAGTTGCTAGTGAACAGATTATCTTCCTAATATACGTGGCAGCTAGAACTCTTTCACACATTCCCCATTTAGAAGATAAGTAAAACAGTATTCAACATAGATAAAAGGCTGTCATTCTCTATGAGGTTATTTAGACATATGGCTGATATGAATATACAACAGACTCCTTTATTCAAGCTGTGATACAACATTTGGACAACATTCAGAGATACCAATAGACATGTTATAGAAACAGAGATCTTCATCAGAATGTATGTAGTATTACTGATTAAATGAGATCTCTTGAATATAAATTTTCTCTCTTATGCAGATCAGAATATTGAGATAGGGTGGGTAAGTCTGTGGTGTCAGTCTAAAGGGTATTGTGGTTTGGAGTTGTTTAGGAAAGGATGGAATTCTCATTAGAGAGCGAACTAAAAGCCAAATAAAATATATTTTATCTTTGGTCTGGGGAGATTCCAAACATACCACTCCAATAATTGGACATTTAATGATTTTGAAATCTGTGATATGTTCTTACTGTATAATGATATGCCCAGCAAATATTTGGCAAAACTGGTGTAAAACTTTCGAAATTGACATGAGATTTGGCAAGTTCTACATCCAGCCACCCAAGATGATGGGAAAACATATAGATCAGATTGTTAGAGAAACAAATAATGGCCATAAAATGTTCCTGGAAAAACAAAGATTTTCATAACTTTGTAATGTATGACAAATGATTTTTTCAGTATGGATAAGAAAAATAAAAGAAATTGTAATTATGCTTATAAGGGAGTGTAGAATATGATAAGTTCATGTTAGAAATTCAATGAGAATGATGCACACATCTGAGGTAATCACAGAAACAAGCTTCATGGGTATAAGCTAAAAGTTACCTTTGAGAAGAGGAAATGTAAATAACTTTAGGATTTTGAGATACAGCTGTTTTTGACAAAGAAAGAAAAATCTGTGAAATAGTAGATGTAGTTATTCTAACAAGCAGTCAGGTAAAATTGAATGAGAGTAAGAAAAATATGTGATTACCCAAACTTTGCTCAAGAGCTGCAAAATATTTTAAATCTAATATTAGAAAATTAGGAATATTTCCAAAAACATTCAGAATAAAATTGGGACAATTTAAGAAGGATTGAAGTTATGGCACTGTTTAAAATCAACTAAAATACTAATGAGAGTGCTGATAATTTAAAGATTTACTGTCATGTTATCTCCCATGATGGCCACCATAAACCACTGGTATAAAGATACAAATAATAAATGATAAGAATATCTAGTTAATTTCCAAGATAATATAACACAGTCTTTATAAATCATAAATTTTCAGAAGTCAAGTGGTTTTACTTTCTGAAACATTTTGCTTAATGAAGCCTGTTTCAATATAAGACCATATACTTGGTGATATTTGAATTAACTAGAAATGATTTGCAAGACTTTTATACTATCATTCAGTAATAAGTAGATTAGCTTTGCTTTATTAGACTATGTATACAAATGTAATTAAAGATAGTGAAAATCTTTTAAATGAAGTAATTATTCTAGAAAATGTTTGAATTTATGATTTTTTTATTCTCTTATAAATACTTTGCACAGGCAGAATTTGTAATGTGTGAGTGGCTATTAATCTTTCTGCATGTTAAAATCAAGCAAATACAGAAATTTAAATATATGAGAACTGTTTTAATAAATGACTGAAATTGTAACACCAAAAGGCAAAGGTGCATTGGGAGAGAGAGAGTGAAAGATGCCTTTCAAAAGATAAACAAAGTATTAAGAAACAGCAAACTTTCATTAGAAACAAAATAGTTCTGAATTTGAAAATAATATCAATCCTCCTGTAAATGCTGGACAGTTTTCTCACAGATATAGAGGAGATTTAAGGTAACAGAGATATGGTTCTACAGAAGGATAGTGAGAATAATATGAACTGAACATGTGAGCAACAACGAAGTTTAAAGTAAAATTGAAACAAAAAGGATACTTACACTTAACATCAGAAAGAGATAGTTGAAATTTCTGGAACGCATAATGAGGAAAAAGTACTTGAAAAATATTGATACTCACAGGATACATCGAAGACCAGAGGAAAACAGTACATAGCCTACATAAAAGCTGTGTAAATGGATGGCAGAACAGGAGAGATGGTAAAAAGACAAAGGGCAGGAAATTATGGAGAGCCATAATTGCCAACATCCTGAAGGGGCATGGCATATAGAAGAAGAAATGTAAAGCATCTATATTTAAGAAATACATTTAAAATATTTGTATCAAATTTGGAATTTGCTAATTCTTTAAAAAAAATTTTTATCAGATGATATGATCTATATGTATATACTAATATTAAATTTTATGTTACCTGAACTTATTGCTGTTTTTCAGAAATATTTATAAGAAGATGTTTATTAATATGTTTTATCGTGGCAATCAAACACTGGGATTGAACTTGAAACATCAAATATATAAGGCTTGCTTGAGAGTTACATTATGTGACATATTATGTGGAAAGATAGTTTGAAGAATTTGAGATTCACAGGGCATATTGAAAGAATCAGCAAGTAACTTATCTAACAAGCTTGTGTAAATTGTTGGAAGAAAAGGCAAATGGGATGGATAATAAGGTGACAAAGGATAGGATGTTGTGGAGAGCCATGATCACCAACATGCTAAAGGGACATGGACATTAAAGATGTATTACTTATATAACCTCTGCACAGCAATTATTTTTTTTAGTTACTGAAAGTATTGAACGTGGTTCTCAAGTGCATTTCACTAAGCCAAGGGAATGTCACTTGCAGTGGACAACAGAAAATATATTGTATTGTAAGGGTTACTGTTCTGTATTTTTTTTTCCACTGTACCTGATGCTGTCAGATTTTAGCTGTTCAGTTGTTGTTGTTGCTGATGGTTTTATCCTGTTATTATTATTATTATTATCATTTTTTGTTTTTTTGGCTTTTATCTCTTACTTAATAAATTCAGAAAAATCAATTTTCAGCTGTCAGTTTTTGACAAAACAAACTTTTACTTCTTTTATTGAAATTATTTCTTTACTTTTCTTAATTTCTTTGATGAGACTTATTATTTTTTTCATAAAACATAAGTGGAGCAATTTATTCTGAAATCAGAAAAAAATTATCAAGTATTAAAGGCAAATTGATAAAATGCATTTATACAAAATGATTCTCTTTTGCACGGAATATTGTTTAATCTGTTCATCTTTATACAAATGCAATTTGTAATGTTTTAATTGAAATTGCTTCTATTTTTTTTTGTTTTTTTTTTACTTTCAGCTTTTCATCTATTCATTCTTATTTTTTCTTGTTATCCTTCTTTCTTCAACATTAAAATGAATGTGATTCAATAAATAATATCTATCTATCTATCTATCTATCTATATATATATATATATATATATATATATATATATATATATATATATATATACACTACTTTTCACCTGGTACAAGTCCCAAGAGCTACTCAAGAGGGTTACTAGATGAGGTTGTTTTATGGATGTAACAGGAAGAGATAGTAATTGCAAATTATGAGAATAGATAGGATAAATAATGGTTGACAATTGACTTAAAGAGTTAAGATTATAGTGATTGAGAAAGCATTCTCTTGGGGGTCTGTTCCACAAAGCAGCTCTTGTGAAGAAGCTGCCACACTTTTATCTCACCAATGGAATACAAAGAAAATAAGGATGATTCAAACTTGCAGACATCACATCAAATATATATATAATATTGATAATAAATTATGTAATTGTAGAAATCCTATAAATTGTCTATTGCAAAATAACTTTCTTACTGAATCTATTGTTTACCAATGCACCATTTCATCTACTGAAAACTCAGATATTAAGAAATTTTATATTGGAAGTACAAAACGCCCTTTTAAACAAAGGTGATATCAACATATTTCCTCTTTTAACAAGAATGTGTACTGTAACCAAAAATCCCTCTCTAACTATTTTTGTACTGAAAGAAATCAATAAAACCCCACAGTAAAATGGAAAATATTAAAAAAAAAATGATAATTTGTAAGTCATTAAATAACTCAAGTCCCCTGTGTCTACATGAAAACTGCATATTAAGTTTCCTAAAAATAATGATCTATTAAATCAGCTGAATGAACTAACTGTAATATGTAGGCAGTGTATAATGTTTACCTTAAAATATAGTTAATGTAATTTTTCATAAAAAATTTATGTATTACAATTATATCTCCATCATTTTATGGTACATACAATATTTATTTAATTCCTTGATTTTTAATTATAATTTTAATATTGCCATGTCTTATGGCCCATTGAATTTAATAAGTATTGTATTTTAGGATCAAAATATAATACATATAAAAATGATTTAATCATAATGGAGGTCCCTTTAAAATAGTTCTAAAGTATATACAAGAATAATTTAAAAAAAATAAAATCCTAAAATTAACCTATTGTTATATATATATATATATATATATATATATATATATATATATATATATGATTATTCCATTGTATCTTAAAATTATATTCTTAACTGGAAGTAATGGTGACACATCTAAAAATGACAGTTCATCTAGACAAGTATGAATAATACACACACCCCTAACCTCAAACCTATATTTTTCACTTTTCTGCTTTAGCTTTGACCTGTCTTTTGATTGGTCAAACAAAACATACCCATAAAATTTTGAAATCTTGTTCCCCCCACTCTTTCTTAACTTTTCAATAAAATAACATTCTGTTTTCAAAAGTAAATAAATTTCATTAAAAGTTTTCTAACCTCGGTTGATAATGGAACAAATTTAATGTTCCAAAACATAGAAATTTCCATGTCACGATGTAAAATATTTTTTAAATAAAAATATTATTAAATATTATGTTCTACATTGTATTGAGCACTTTTTAAAAAGTAAATGCTAAAAAACTGTGGATTCTTAATCTGACTGTTCTTTCTCTTTATTTGTATATATATATATATATATATATATATATATATATATATGAAGTAGATCAATGTTTGTAGCCTAATACTTTGCCTGACTCCATGATAATATTATTTATTCAAACAGCATTATTACAACTAATATTAATATTATTACTGTAAAGGTATGTATCATAACAAATTAGTGGCAATGTTCCTCGATGTCAGCCAATCCATCATACTTAAATATATGTCAATACACCCCAATGGTTGACCAGCTGGAATCTACAGAAGCTGGAAACTGACATGGGAAGCATAATATTAAGACCACAGAGAAATATTTCCATCATACAAAACAGGCAAATATAATATTACATTTTCCCTCTTTTAATTTGTTGCTTTATGTTCAGCTGTACTGCCAATTTGCGTTTTATATACAGTGAGGTTTTCTGCTATAACTAAAGTGCTTCAGTAATGCTTTGTGTAGTAAAGCAACCCGATTACCTCCCCTGTCTTATGATTTGTATAAATAAGTCATGCCGTCTTAGCCAAAACGGCAAGACTCTTCAGTTATGTTCAATAAAGGCACATTAAACCAAACTAGACTCTGAGTTTTCCTTACACTTTGTCAGGTACTGATAGATTTCTTTAAAGAGTGCATGCTTAAATGCAAACAAACTATTTCCTGAATAGGCACTACAGAAATGGTGTGAGGCAGGCATCTAATATAACTATGCATCTTTTGTGTCATCAGATATGGGAAGCATGATTTTTTTCTTTCTTCACTTACCTCTTTGAACATGCTAAAATGTATTTAAAATAAATTCTAAGATTGGTTCACTTAATTATTTATGTATTTTGTGTTTAATATAATCCATCTGTATAAATAAGAAAAAAGCTATTAAAAATAAAAAAAAATTCTCCTTTGCGACAATGGAAAAGATCTTCAAATCATTGTACTCAATGGATTTAATGTCCTGTGTAACATGGCCTGTTTGTCCTAGAGTATGTCTTGTATGTTTTTCATAGACATAAATGTCACACTTACTATTCTCTGTATCATTTGAATACCTTCAACATTATTTAATATTTTACTTTTAATTGGTTAATTGTGTTTAATAACCCAAATATACAGACATCTCTTTGCAATAGACTAACCAAAGTAGATGGAACTTGAAGATAGATCATTACTTTGCCACTAAACCTATAAAGTTTACAATTCTAAATCTGCTTAAAAGTATTGAAAGGTTTTACTGTACACTCACCCCAAAGACAGAAAACAAACTTTATTTTTTACATGAGCCAGTTACATGTTTATATAATTCCAAGCCACTCATCTACTTGTAAGATATGCCAACAAATAATTCATGCAATTTTGTACAACAGCAATTTGTAACCTTAGAATAGTTACATCTTCAATAAATAGTTTAATATTTATATTCCTACATTGAAATAGGTGTAGATGAATATGTTTATAGGTCTTTTACAGGTCCATTAGTATATGCTAACATTTTCCATAATACAAACATATAATCTTAACCAATATACACCTACAACTTGTATAAAGTTGGATGAATGTTAACGATTACAGGGAAATAAATAACAACAGTTTGCAGAATATCAGAACTGACTAGAAAAATACTGATTCAGCCATTCTTTTGTGACACAGACAAAATACTGAATAAATTAATGTTGTCATTAATTTAGTTTAAGGATTTGATTAATGCTACAAGTTAATTTAAAATTTTTGCTATTGGTTTCCATGAATCATTTTAAAGATTTAAAAACATTGTCTTTAGCAGTTATACAAAATACTATTATTAACTATGTCATTACAAATTCAGATCACTAGAACTTTTACTG
>OZ010583.1:64947581-65157581 GCA_963932145.1 Acanthosepion lycidas
GATGCATAAGATTCGGTTTTTTACTTCTTTCTTAATATTTCATTTCAACAAACATCAGTTTTAAAAAAAAGGCCTTATTTAACCTTTTGTAAACCATTTTCATATTGTGTAGCACACACACACATCATTCTAATGCTGATATAACATAAGACTTTCTTTTAAACTTTGTTTATGTTTTCAAATAGATTTTCTCTGAAATGTTGATAAAAAAAAGTTTAAAAACTTTTCTTGCAGTTTTGATGATAATTTCTCAGTAATTTCGTAATGTAATGGTGAGCAACTCAAAAAGAGAAATTAACCACCCAAGTTCAAATTCATCCAAGTTTGTTACATTCACTTTTGGAGGAAATTCCCTTGAGGAAGGTGTGAATACATCTACTCTCCCTCCAGCTATGGGATAAATAGCAGTGATAACTGGGCTCCCTTGAGGTGGCAATGAATATAGAAGAAGGAAAACTCAAAAATCAGAGAAATGAAGAGAAATGACCTTCAGCAGGTTATCTTGCCCTAAACACACCAATGTTGTTATGGCTGCAATATATTTGGTACCTCTACAATCCCATTTGGTTATGGGATTTGTGATGTGATGTGACAGTTTCACCTAAATTATTTGCAAAGATCTTAAATTGGATTTTAAAAGGTTTCAAGCTGATTTCATTATAAATTTAATACCTTCAAAATATCATGCTTAATACTCTAAAATGGTGTTTTATTTGTATTTTATTGTTTTACAGTTACTTTTATTGTATAAATCAGATAAGGCTAAATAAAAACTCTATGAAAGTTTAAATTGTATCATTCTAGCTTTTGATAAAATTTTCATTGGGCTTTCATCACTAACTCTAAAATTAAGATCTGACTAAAGAGTTTGGCATAAGAATAATTTTTTTATTATTGTCTTCATGTTCTTTTCTTAAAAATTATTCTGCTTTCTTAGATATTTTAAAAGAAATATTTTTATTATATATAAGTTTAGAAGAAAAATTAATAAATCCAAGGACTTCTCAAAATTCAAATAGTTAAAATAATTAAAAGGAATCAGATTAATTTGTAAAAGAAGGAATACAGAACCCCAAAGTAGATTTGTGGTTACAATCATTTCACTTCATATCTGAGTTGTTCTTTCATTCAGAGGTTCAGATTTAATTACAAGTACTGTGTTGAAACTTAGCAAGATAACATTGTCTAAAAGAAGAAAAAATATAGAAGCATTTACCATGATTTACAAAATATCCATTTTTGTGTATGATTTTAAAAATGATTAAAAAAAAAACAAGTTGATAGTAAAAATTCAATGGTATTTTTGGAATTTTATGCATAGTTAGAACATTCTTATAAGATGAAAAAATTGAAATCTTTAAGTCTGTCATTTTTAAGCCTAAAACCATTTAGCATAAAACTTTTTTACTAATGTTTTCCCAATACAAAGCCCAAAAGAGTTACTGAATGAAGTTGTTGTGTTAGTGTATTGATAGATTTATGAATGTAAGAGAATGTTTGATTGATTTGTTTTTTATAGCAGCTTATCAACTCTTTGTGGGTTAATTAAATCCAAAATCTAATTTGGATTGTAATTTTTTTTAATATTACATTAAAATTTTTTTGAAAATAACAATGATTTTTCCAGATACAGGTCTTACTATTTAACACATACGTTGGGAGAGGAAATGGGTTTATACCTTTCCTAAGGTTATGAGTACATAAGTGAGAAGAGGTAAGAAGTGTAGTTTATGAGGATATGTAGGAAAGATCACAATTTACTTTACATTTAAAAAGGTTAAGATTGTAGTGATCAGGAAAACATTTTCTTGGGAGTAGCTGTTCTTGTGAAGAAGCTGTTTGAGTAGAACTTCCTTCTTACTAATGGAATACAAAGAGAATGTAAATGGTTTGTCCTAGTGTATATGGCATGCCAGGTCTTAGCTATGCAGGACAAACCTGGTGGGACTAAGGAATGTAGCTGAGTATATCTGAAAGTAAAATTAGCACATATACAGTACATTTGATAGATATCTGTATATATGAAGGAAAAAAACTAGTATATCAAGTAAATTAGTACATAGTTGGCAGAATTAAAAGAAAAATTAATACATCTGTGTTACATTTGAAAAAAAACAAACAATATATCTGAATGGGAAACAAGAACATCTGAAAAATCCTATTTACACTTAAAGAAAAGTTTATTTGCTAGAAAATGTAATATGATGAGTTACAAAAAAGTTTTCAACTTGACCCACTTGCTATAATCTGAACAAATGAAGAATTCTCAAAAATAAGAAATTTTTAGCATCCTGTTGAATATTTGAAGAACAATTTTCATTCTTACATTTTATTTTTTAATTTACTGTCAACATTGTCTCAAAGAATTGTGGAATCCTTAACTGACATGTCACAGATATGAAACTCGGACGTAACTTGGCCCGTACGTTTCTTGATTACTATCGACTCATTGGACATATTAAAGAAAAACCAACTGCTACTGCTCTACCAAAACCAACTTTTGTCCCAAATGCTGTCAACCGTGAAAAAGAGAAGCCAGCAACACAAAGTCCAGTTGAAGGCGAAGAGCGGTAAGTGGAATTTAATTAACTGCTAATCTAAATGATTGTCATTCATTATTTCATAAGTCACCTGGTTACACTCGCAAAAATCTAATTTAGGAGGAATTTCTGCATTGACTACAGGTCTACCTTACCATTTTACTTTCAAGTGACATGATAATAATAAGTATATTTACTCAGCCTCCTCACCAAGGCTTGATGTGACACAACATTGTTTTAATGTGGGGAGCACCATATGCATATTTATGCATTTGGGCCAAGGACAAATATTGGTTTTTACCCGGCCCCCAGCAACTATTGTCATGCTGTCATCGGTATTACACTGATCTAACCTCTTTAGTGCAATGAGGAAAGTGCTGCCACAGGTTTGTTATCCCATCTAAAATGAGGAGAAACATAATTCTACTTACAACATTGGGGGTGATAACCATGCCTCAGTATGCACTTATTGGCTAATGGTTAAGTTCTGTGCTAGGTAAGTATGATAATAAGATTCCAACATCATAGTTTTTTGTTTCTCCAGGACAAGTGGCTGTGTGAGCTTAACAGATTTAAAGGTGTAACTACCAATAAAACTCAGTGGAACAGATCATACACTCTGATCCCATACTTTCTGTAAAACTGTAGTTTTTAAATTAGACAATTTTGAAGTTAAAATTTAGTGTACCTTATTCATGTATATTCAGCTTAGCTTTTGTAGACAGCCTCTTTCTAGCATTATAGCTAAGCATCAACTGAAGAAAAATCAATACAAGGCAAAACTTTTACCTTATTCCAACAAATCTTCTCACATTTAACATACTCAGCAAGTACCTTGAAAAGAAGTCACCATTTTTTACAGTTTCAATTTCAAAGTAATGATAAGTAATACATAAATAAGTCTTGCTCATAATAATAGCAACAACAATGATCATTAATACCTAGCAAAACAGATTAACCAGTAAATTACTGGAGGCTGTTGTGTTCAAGGTGAGCAGCTTTTTGTAAATGAGATGCTCAGAATTTAAAAAAGGAGAGAAAAAAACAATTAATAAGTAAATAAAAGTTCAAAAGAATTATCTTCTGACTTGAAGTTTCACACTATTCTGTTTGTCAGGGAAAGATAAATCTATTGAATTCATTAACAGGTATCACATTTATTATTTATAATTAAATAATAAATTTATTTATTCAATAATAAATGTGATATACAGTGATCCCTCATTTATCGCGGTAGATTGGTTCCGAGACCGGCCGCGATAACTGAATTTCCACGAAGTAGAGACGCCAACACACCCATTACAGTACTCTATTAATAACAAGGACAACTGTTAAGTAATAACACTTTAGATTAAAAAAAAGAAAAAGATTGTTACTATATTCATGCTGAAAGAAGTTGAATTAAAATTTGAATGATGATGCGCAGTAGAAATGATGCTGATGTAGCTTATGATGACTTCTATTGTGCAGCCAATGATTGTATTTTATGTCTCTTCAGACGGTGATACCCTTTCCTGGGACACTTCTTCTACTTCTTCCGAAGGTGCAACCGTAGTAGTAGTAGTAGTAGCAGGAACTGGCTCTTTTTTTTTGTGAGGCTGCAAAAATATTGTGATAGGAAGTTGCTGCTGCTTCTTTTTACATTCAAAGAGCATCTCGTCGGGATTCATGACTTTGTCGACCTTGTTGCAAAAATTGCACAGAACGAACCATATCGTCGTCCCATTCCTGTGACCCCTCTTTCAATTCTTTAGCCAGGTTGCAGAGCTTGGCCAGCTGTTCCAAATTCAAGCCAGTTTGGTCAAAAACTTCTTCCATTTCTTGCTGTGTTTCTTCTTCTTTGCTGGCCGACTTTGTCAAGCCTTCAAGGTCTGCATTGGTTAGTGGCTGGGAGTGGCAGTCTAATAACTCGTCGATGTCTCCCGTGGTCATGTTTGCAAAGCTGTCACCTCCAATGATTGCAGCCAACTGCAAATCTTTCTGTACTGCGGAGTGTTGGATTTCGGCAGGTGTAAATCCCTTGTCATCGTAAATAAACTTGGGTCACAAATTCTTCCAGCTTGTGTTAATGGTGGCAGGCTTCATTTCTTGCAATGCCTTCTGAATATTTTGGAGGCATGTAGCAATTGTGTACTGCCCCCAGTATGCCTTCAAGTTAAAATTTCATCTTCATCTTCTTGGGCAGCATCCACAGAAGCAACCAGGCTCACCAGGACATTCCTCGTGTATAAGGCCTTGAAAAACCTGATACCCCCCCCTGGTCCATTGGCTGAATATAGTGGAGTAGTGTTGGGTGGTAGGAACTCAATCTGAATGCCCTCATGTGACAGATCAATAGCGTGGCCACCTGCGTTATCCATAAGGAGAAGGATTTCGAATGGCAAGCCCTTCTCTAATATATACACCTTGACTTGCGGGATAAAACAAGGGTGGAACAGTGGAAGGTCAGCATCTTCGTTATCCACGCCTTTGGATTGTGCATCCAATGTACGGGTAGCAGATTCTTGTTTTTGTTTTTTAAAGCCCTTGGGTTTTTAGACTTGTAAATAAATCCTGGTTTTAACGAAAATCCCGCAGAATTGCCACACATGACGAGGGTCACACGATCCTTGTATGCTTTAAAGTCAGAGGCTTTTGTTTCCTCTTTGTACAGGAAAGTTCGCGATGACATTCTTTTCCAAAACAAACCCATCTCGTTGTTCAGGCTTATATCCAGCTTCGGAGATAATCTTCTTGAAAGTTTCATTCACGTATGTTTCTTTCAGCAGCACTTGTGTCAGCAGAAGCAGCCGCGCCATGCAGGGAAACGCTTTTTAGGCCGAAGCTTTTCTGAAACTTAGCAAACCATCCTTTTGCTAACAGAAAAAGAACTTTTTATGTTGTGAATCACTGGACGTCCCTTGTTGCGGATGTTCTACGTTGTCTTTGTCTTCTTCCACTTCTTCGTGGTCACCACTGTCGTCCTTAGGTTCCTTAGCAGTGAAAGTCTCGTACAGGCTCCTAGCCTTTTTTCGATGATATTTGTATCCAAGACTATGTTCTTCTTTCAGCAGTCATCTATCAATATGGCCAAAGCTGCTTCCATACTGATGATCACTGTATTACGAGCCGTAACCACTCTCTTCGCAGACTTATTAAAGGTGATGGCAGCCATCTTCCTAATGTTATCCTCGTCCTTCTTGATGTAGTGAACGGTAGATTCATTCACACTAAAATGGTGGGCTATGGCAGTGAAAGTTCTCCCTTCCTTCAACATATCCAGAAGTTTCATCTTCTCAGCGATCGTCATCATTCTTCGTTTGTGTTTAGGCTCAGTACCAGCCTTGAAAGAAGCAGCACGCTTGGGAGCCATTGCAGGGGATGAAAATGCAAAGTTCAACACAAAAAAAAAAAAAACACACACAGCACAGTAAACCGCTTGGCGAGAAAGCTTGAAGCGAAATGGCCACGAGAGAAAGAGACAAGGGAAGATGCTGCGGATCTGAGCATCGGTCAAAGCACCAATCACAGGCCAGATTAAAAAATAGAGAGCTATGATTCGTCATCTCTCTCCATTGCACCAATCACAACCTGTCTTACAATGCAATTCGTCACTGAGGAGGTATGCTTTGCGTTTTCTCAACAACAGGATATGCGGGTACTGTATGCACATCACATTCTAGATGGTTCTTTTTTCTTGTCATGTGAGTTACAAATTCAAATAGCCTTGCATATGTTTTTTTGGTATTTTATGCTTGTTTTGTTGTTCCTAGACTAGGAAATAATATTTATTATTAATATTTCAATGGATTTAATGATAAATTTTAGGTGTTCATATATCGTGATTTTTCTAGAATTTTCTAGAAACTCCACAATATATTTTCCATATATATATTTTTTTAAAAAGTTGTGAGTCCGCAATAGTAGAACTGCAAATTAGTGAGGCATCACTGTATGTTAATGAAGTCACTCATTATTATTAAATAATAAATTTTTTTATGATGTTTTTTTTATTTAATAAATGTGATATCACAGACATCATTTATTAAATTTATCTATTAGACTATTTAATAAATTTATCTATCAAATAATAAATGTGATATCTGTTAATGAATTCATTACTTTTATTTTACCCTAACAAGTTGGACGGAGTTTCTGTGACACTTCAAGTTGGAAGATAAGTCATTTGAACTTTTACTTATCTATTAACTCTTTCTAATGTATATTAGTTATATTTTGTTTGTCAGCTATATTTGCCTTGAGTGCTGAAAAATCATATTTGTCTTGCTTTTTAAAACAGAACATGCATTTTGATTGCTGAAGCCTGTTGAAACTAATTTTGGAATAAAATCTGAAATATCCCATTAATTTTTTTCTCTATTACCAGAAATATTTAGTTTGTTTCTTAATAAAAATGACTTTAGTATATATTGGTAGAGTGGCAGTATAGTCAGTGAGAAAAGCTGATGCTTTGCCTATGTATACAGTGTATATGTGCAGTCAGTTCTAAAATACAATTGTCACTATTGTCTCCTGTTTGTTGTTAGTATATACATAATCATTTGTGTGAATGAAAATTTTAACAAATTTGTTTGATAAGTCCTACTCATGATATCACAGGAACATATAGGAATATTATCAGTATTTTTTCTCTTTTTTTCAGTCTGGATAAATATCGTTTGATTTTGTTTTGTATTTACTTTGAAATTTGTAAATAAGTAACACTGAAAAAATAATGATTTAAATTATGTAAAAATAAAAAAACACATAACAAAATGCTTTTTTTTCCATTAATGTTTATCCAAGATATTATTAAACAAGAAATACAAAAATATAATTTTATGAATGATGACATCAATTAAACAAAATATATTGTATTTAATTGACATAAAATATATAATATATAAACACTAAAACCACATGTGATACATGTTATATTTGGGGCTTCAGCAATTATATTTAAAAAATTACAAAAAATTTGTTACTTATTCTTAAATACATATTGATGGTAAACAAAGTTTATCTAATATTGGCTTTTGGTGTTTATTAATATGTTTAATTAATACAAAATGATTGAAGTTTATCCCAAATTTCTGTTTGAACATAAAAAAAAAAACTTTAACTATTGATTTGAGATATTTTTAAGAAACAATAATTTAATGCTCTTACCATGGATAAAAACTCAAGTGGCATCATGTATAACCACATTGAGGCCATGATTGTAGAAAAGATATTAAAAGATTTTTTTTTTTTTGCTACAAAAGTTACAATACTGTGTGACATTCATGAAATAATGGTATAAATTTATCATTTGTCCAGGTATTGAATACTGTTGCTAAATCTGGTCTGGACAAAATTTAAAAAGGCTTTGTACTGTAATTGATCCTGACCTTGCATCACAACTTCAGCTTCTTTCTCACTGATGTGATTTGGCTTCCCTCTGTCTTTTCTACAATATATCAATTGTTCTGATGAGATTTCTGTTTTGGTACCTTGACTGTATGAATTTAAGCATGTTGCTAGAATAGCAACCAGGTCCCACCATTTTATTGTTGAATTATCTAGATGCATCCATCTGTTCTAATAGTTTCTACCAATTCTCATTTGTTGAATTCCCTTCTGATTTCTTTCTTCCCTACCACCTACAATCTTCAAAATTTAAATGCAATGCCAATCGCCATCTTCTGTCTTCCTGAATCTTGTTCCTTTATTGCCCCTTCTCCTCACTAAAGTCTTCTCATTCTCTTTTACACCCTATAACCCCTTGTTTCCTCATGGCATTATCACCTTGTTTGGGGTGAAATGGTTAAAAAAGAGCCAATACTGTAAACATTGGCTCTTTATTTTTGTAAATTTCTACCCATTTTCAAGGAATTACAAGTGAAATTATACATAAAATATTTTTCTTGATTATCTCTACTAAATGAAACGATTGTACATGAAATGAATATGCAAAGTAAAATACAAAAGGATATTGAAAAGGTCTTGGCCTAATCCCCTTTCTAAATGACCAGTCATCATGAATTTTATTTTAAATCCTTTCTTGGTTATATTGAAAAATTTTCAGTACATCATTATATATTTGAAGCATTGTTTGTATCTCTTAGAGTGCTATAAACTGTACAACTATTAAAATCAGTATCAGTCACCTTCCATTAATAATTCTATACTCAAATCCTTTGTAGAAAACCTTTTCTTACTCAAATTATTTGAATAAGTCAATGTAACAATATTAAAATATGAAATTTACTTCAAACATATGCTCCTAGCATCATATCTAAACTGATGTTTTTATTTTCCATGATATGTAAGCTATAAACTATAATTTTGGAAAGTGAAAATTTCACTAAATATATGTTGGGAAACTTTCAAGTTTATATCTGAAATCAAAAAAATATAAACTTTAAGAAAAATGGACACAATATATGGAAAAAAAAAGGTGTCAGTTTAGACTGATGCCAGCAGGATAAGAATAGAAAGTTAAAAATACTCACAACTATGTCATTCACATTGACAATTTTCTTCAGGATATTTACTCAGCTTAGTTTTAGACAGCACAAGATCAAATACAATCTGTTGGTGGCTTCTAAAATATTTTGACTGCATTCCCTGTTGGTGTTCACTTGAATTTTCATTTAAATTTAATGAGTCAACTCTTGAAATAATTAGTATGATATGATGTAACTTTGTGAATGTAAGTATA
The DNA here is from genome assembly GCA_963932145.1 of Acanthosepion lycidas. Taxonomy (NCBI): domain Eukaryota; kingdom Metazoa; phylum Mollusca; class Cephalopoda; order Sepiida; family Sepiidae; genus Acanthosepion; species Acanthosepion lycidas. The sequence continues at coordinate 64,956,804 of OZ010583.1, forward strand.
ATAAGAGAAATTAACCCACATCTTCCTGGTGTCAGTTTAAACTGACACCTTCTTTTTTACCCCACTATATCTAAACTATAATTATAAACTGTAATTTTGGAAAATGAAAATTTCACTAAAATATGTTGGAAGATTTCCAATTTTACATTTGGAATCAAGAAAATATGAACTTTAAGTAAAAGTCACAATATATAGAATAAAAAAGAAGTTTGTCAATTTAAAATGATACCAGAATATGGGTTGAAGCAAAATTCAGTTACAATCACCAAGGAATTATTATAAAGTTAAGCACTTCATAAATATCAAACAGCTTATATTATACAGTTATATTTATAATTTATCTCTCTAAATTCAAAACTCTTTCTCAGCAACAGATATTTACTTGTATACTTTATTTTCAAAGATGATTCTATGCAATAACCTGGAGATCTAAAATAGACTCTGAATGCTATTCAAAGCAATCTTTAAAGAAATGTATAGCTGTTGCTTATTTCAAAGAATTGCATATGTTTATTCATAAGTTTATGTTTTGAAGCTTGTTGACACAAGATAGGATCAGACAAATTCAACAGAATATAATGTGTAGTTATTTCTGTTGGCAACACACTTTGTAAAACTGAGTTTTATCTTCTATTGTATAAAGCAGCTGTGAATATTCTTGAGAGATTGTGTTTATGCAAAGCTCCTTTAATCAAAATGTGCAATGAACTGGTTGTAAACAGGATCTTGTGAAGAGTACAACTGTCTCTGTCTGCTATTTTATTTGGTTGACTGGCTGGCTGGCTGGCCAACCAGTATTGAGCTAACCTCCCTGATCACTAACACAGATTCCTACCTCAGCACATCACCCTGTCATGAGAACCACTATGAAAACATATGGATGCTTCTCAATATCTTTAGCATCAACATGCCATGTAATTTGCACAAACACTGCAGTTTTCCTACTGTTGGAATAACAGCAATCTTTTCTTAAGTATTTATTAGCTCCAAGATAATGTTCTATACAAGCTTAACCTTGAATCTCTCGTGTGTAATGCCAAATGATCTGTCTTTTTATACTCACTCTTTTGATTCTACAATTGGAGATCATCTCAGGAGATCAACTAAAGATATCACTAAACATGTTTTTATTTGTTGGTTTTAAAGATCAAACATGTGATGAACGATCAATACAGCTTAAATGGATTTTTTTAAAGAAATTGATCTTTTATTTGTTAGGTTTCCTCTCAGCAGATGTAAATTCATTACAATGATTTTTTTCAGTGACCTTATTTAGTTTAAATATAACTTTGATATTTTAATTTACCCTTATAAAATTTTAAAGTATATATATATATATATATATATATATATATATATATATATATATATATATATATATATACTTGTTATGTCAGTTCACTTTACATGTGCTGGTGTTAGCATGTAACCCCATACTACCTGCCTCATGTTCAAGTCATCAGCAACTAAACTGATTCCCTGATCAGGCATTTCTGGTGAGAAAGGTGGTTTGATACTCAGCAGGATTAAAAACAAGACTTGTCAAAGGGTAGATGAATCTTCTTGTAGTGTCAATGGTCAATGGGGATAGACTAGGCTCCATAGTTATGTATGCAACTAGTGCCGTGATTGCTGGTCGGATAACTTCATAGATTGAGGTTATTGACCAGAGCAGAGAATCAATATGATGCATACATGACCAAGGTGAGCCTTCAAGTTGGAGGACATTATTCGTGGTTTCAACTGGTAGAGGTCCAACTCTACCAAGACATATGACACCTGAATGAATGCCTCTCTAGCTTTCAATCCAGATATGTGGAGGGAACTAGTCAGGTGCATACTAACCCTACAACCATACCTTTTGGAAGATAAAAAAAAGTATGAAAGTGAAAATAGTATATTAATATACTAAATCATTGTTTTATCAGTAAAGGATTTATCAAGGATTTAATGTCAACTACACTGTAAAAGAGGCTAAAATAAGGTTTATCAGCTACTTGAACCAAAAATTTGAATAAGGAGCAAGAATTGCAAGATAAAGCGAAAGACCTGATTGATCACAGAATTAAAAGAAAAAGGACTCAGCTTTTTAAAAAATAAGTAAATTGTGTAATACTTATATTGAATCAAATTATAAGATATTAATAAACTATTCTATTATTCACTTAATAACATTAAGTCATGTTATAGATTATTAACACTTTTATAAATATTTCTCTCTTTTCAAATTTAGATAGTTGTGTTGGATGTAATAATAATGATGATGATTGTGACAAGTAACCATTAATTTATACAAATTAGTCTCAATATTGGATTTACTCAAGTTCATATTCAACTATATAGTATAAAGTGACTTAAATATCTAAAATAATCATGAATACCGATCATGCTCATATATAGAAAAATATTTTTACATCCTTAATTTTGTAAAAATTAGAGCTTGAAATTAAATAATACAGAGAAAACTAATTTCAAAAGTAATGAAAATTGAAATCAGTTTTTTTTTGTTACAAAGAAAATTTCAAGTTTATTTTAATATAATCCTTAAACTTTACATTGTGATTTTTAATTTAGGTGTGTGAATTTTATCCCCTAACATAATATAAAAATTTTGAATTTTACTTACTACTGATGAAAGGAATTTTTCAAAGTTTCATCACAAAAATATTTTTATCGTTGCATTTTTCAAATTAAATTAAGCAGACATGCTCACTATTTTCATTTGTGTTTATGTCCATGACTGCTGATTTTTAACATGGCACGGAGTTTTATTTTTTAATTTATTATTAGATGAATTTTTAATAATTTTTGACTAAGATGAAATAAATACTAGTTAAATATTGATAATAACAGACTGCTTACTTTTCAGTGTTTCAATAAGAGCTTCAATAGAATTTCAGAAAAACTGCAAAGAGAAAACCTGAACCAATGAATTTTATATTTAATTAAAGTTTTTCCTTTTTTTAGAAAAACAATATCAGTACAACAGTTTATAAGCATCTTGCTGCATCATGAAATTATGCAACTGCATTTAAATGAAAAGGAAATGTAGAAATAGACAATATCTGCCCATAGAAGCATTAGCTTACCTTTACAAAAATCAACTAAACTGTTTCATAAAATATTTCCATTGACTGAAATACACACATCCATAATGAAAATTAATTTTCAAGGCAAATTTCAAGACTTATACAGCTGTTCATACTTTAAAATTACAAAATTACAAAAAATAAAAGTAATTATTCTATTTAGTGGAGGATAGAAAAGAAAACATGCTTCAAAACAATGTTTTCAAACAATAAATGTAAAAACTTTTATAAGGCAGAAATTTGACTCAGACCAAGTAATTGCTTTTCTGAATCTGTAAGTAAACACTTTAAATAAAAAAAATGTCAATTCAGTAACATGAAATTATTGTTGAATAGATCCAAACTTTATTCATCAGTTTTTGCAAGTATAAATTCGAATCTTCTTAATATAATAAATATAATAATGAATAAATTATCTATAACAACAATTATAATTTGGTTGGAAATTTTCTGTTTTTACTTTGATAATTACTATTTGCCTCTCTTTCTATCTTGGCCTTTCTCATTTAAAGAAAAATATTTTCTTTGGAAAAATGTATTTCTTTAACTCTAATTTACAAAAATATTAACAATTTCCAGCTCTTCAGTGAAAAGAAACCATTGATTAATATTAAGAAACAAAGGTAAAAATTAACAATAAAACAGAAACCCTCATGCATACATTGACACATACATGTAGAAGCTAACATATATGAGCATGAATTTGTGTAAAGAAGAACAGAACCTCTATGCATCTCTCTCTCTCTCTCTATATATATATATATATATATATAATATCCATTAACTAATAACAAGAAGATTTATGTATGGTTCAGTATTTCTGTCAGGATCAGAGAATTGTTGGAACTCTGCCAAGGATCAAAGTGCCATTCCTCTGCAATTCTGCCAAGGATCAGTGCAGTATCTGTGCATTCTGCCTATAATCAATACAGTATCTATATGCTGGGAACGTGTTATACACAAATATATATGTGTGTGAGTGTGTGGTCTAAAGCACACTGAGCTACACAGTGGTTTTCCTACAAAGGGGGACACAGGTTCGAACCCTGCCAGGAGACACATATTCTTTATTCAGACATTCACATGCACAGGCCAGTTTAAAAATATACAATATTTAAAAAAAACAGGTATATCTACTCAAACATGTGTATCCACTAAATTTAGCATTGTTATGACATATATATACAAAGTCTATCTGAAAAGTAACAGGAGTGGTATCACAAATAATTTATTTCAATTCCAAATAACAAATGTTTCCCCTTCAAAGTAATCCCCCTTGAGTCTAATGCACTTTTCCATCCTTCTCTATCATGCTTCTATATACTGCTGGAAGGATTCTTTTTGAATGCCCCTCAGCTCCATTGTTATAGCCCTCTTGATGGTCTCCACACCAGAACTGGTGAATAAGGAGGGTGTTCCAGTATAGCAATGTTCCACTCAGGTCATTGTGATCAGGTGTATTGCTGTGATGAAACAGCCATGATTTGTCCTGCCACAACTCTCATCTCTTCTTGTGCACTGAGCAAAGCAAACGCTAAGATTACAGTTATATACACCCAAGATATCACATTAGATGATAACACAATCTGCTTATCCATCTTTTGCCCATAGATCACACAGCACACCCAGTCCCATGACTTTTAAGAAAGACCTTGTATATATATATATATATATATATATATATATATATATATATATATATATATATATAAGTGAGGGACTGTGTCTCATATTATTAAACACTTTTAATATAACCTAATATTTCTGAAGACTAATGATTGGTAAATATATATATATATATATATTAGAGTAGACTACATGTCACTCTTACAATATGGCAACAGTTTTATGAATTTTGCCAGTTTCACATTATTAGCTATGTTATTGAAACTTCAAGAAACATTCTGTAATTAAAAATTACAGAATGTGAACAAAGACAATCATTGTGATGGCAAAACTTTTACAGACAATATTTATATGAAATGTGTGCACCATGTGATGAAATTATTTTTCACAGTTGTCCATGCATTGATTTTGTGATCTGTTCTATTTTTTTATATGAAGCAGATTGCACAGCGGCCAAAATAGCATTCTAAATTTCATTTTTATCGAGCAATGTAAATATTTCCCTTCAGAATATTAAACTAGTTTTCAATTTTCAGGCAAATATGACAGTCACTTCATCAAATGAATGTCTTTGAAATCTATTTTATTTAAAAAATTAATTCATTACCTTCCCCAAATGTGATGGAGCATTGTTGTATTTTAAAAAAATCATTTTATTTTTGACAGAATTTGGCTTCTTCTTGAACCACGCTCCACATATGCCTTCAAAACATCTATGTATCTCTGAGTTGTCATTTTAATACCATTAGGAAATCACCATAGGTCCACAGTTTCACCACCTATAATCTCATTGTAAAATATCACACCACCTCTGCCTAATCAATGTCTTCATCTGTGTGAGCAATTTTTATACCAGAAGCCACCCAGACTTTGCTCCATCCACAGCTGAAAAATCAGTCTCCATCTATTCTGTTACCCATTTGATTTGATTTTCATTGTGGGGGCTTAATGTTTGGTTTCACATGTTTTGCTACTTGATTTAAGACCTGAAATCTTGTGCTTCTCATAATGTCTAATTTAAAATTTCAAGCATTGTTTTATATTTTGCAAGCTATAAATCTATTAAAAATTTCACTTTCTCTATCAAACTAATCTTACAAGTGATTTTATAACTCCAAACTTGCAACATCGCTATTAATTATTTTCTTTTTCTTCTATATATCATGTCCCTTCAGGACATGGATGATCATTACTCTCCACAATTTGTAGCTCTTAGTAAATTTTGCCTTTTTGCTATCTCTCCTAATCCCTGTTCTGCTAACCATTTACTCAAACTTGTTAGGTAGGTTAGGTGCTGATTTCTTCTATTCCTCTTACCTTCAATATATCCTGTGAGTATCAATTTTTTTAAGCTCTTTTCCTCATTATGTGCCCTATAAATTTTGAATATCTGTTTCTGAAGTATAAGTGTCCTTTTTGTTTCCATTTTCTATAAAACTTCCTCATTGCTCACATGTTCAGTTTATGGTATTCTTAGCATCCTCCTATAGAATCACATTTCTATTGTCTCATGTCTCTCCATCTATGTTGAGATTGTTCTGCATTCACTGTCATATAGGAGTATCAATATTGCATAAGAGTTAAGTATTTTTTCTTTGTTCCTGACAAGATTTTTTCTGCTTCTTAATAATTTGTTTAGTTTTCGGGAATCATCTTCCACTATCTCAATATTCCTTCTGATTTTGTTATCACATTTTCCATCTTCTGTTAAAATGCATCCTTGTATTTTATACTTTCTTGATTTTAGCAACTTCAATTTGTAATTTTTATGTTTGGCTCTTCTTTTTACTGAAAACTATACATTCTCTCTTCTTACAATTGATGTTTAGTCCTTTCTTTACACTTTGCTTTATTATCTTCTCTGTTTTCTTGCTATCAACACCGTGTCATCTGCATAGCTAATGTTGTTAAGATTGTGGCCAGCAATAATGAATCCTGGTAGTAATTCTAATTCTTTTAGAATCACCTGAATGGATAGGTTGAATAAATCTAGTGGGAGGACATATCCTTGTATTACTCCCCTTTCTAATTTACTGAATTCCTTTTGTATCCATAGACATGGATTTGCTCCCAGTATAAGTACTGAATTGTTTTAATATCCTTCCCAGACATACAAAGATTACCTAACACTTCCAACAGTTCTTTGTGATGCATTTTATCAAAAACTTTTGGATAATCTATAAACTATAAGAATACATCCTTCTGCACTTATATTACTATTTCTCATATCATTTTGCACATAAATATTGCATTGCTTTTGCCCGTGTATTTAACAAGACCACACTGTCCTTGTCTTATTTTCATTTTAATTCTGCTTCACTCTATTTATCAAAATTCAAATGATAAATTTGGTTCATTATGCTGATTGGTCAATGAAGTTTTTAGGCAGCACTATAAAAATAGATCATATTAGGTCTTCTGGTATATCCCCACTATTGTATAATTTAGTTATTATGTCTCTAATGTTGTCATTTCTGAAATCATCTAAGGCTGCTATCATCTCTATCATGATTCCATTTGGTCCTGTTGCTTTGTTTCTGTTCAATTTGGCCAGTATTGATTTCCCTTCGGATTTTAATATTTTCTTCGGGTGATTGGAAGGAGGCTGGAGCATGCAGCAGCTGAATTGTTGTGAATAAAACAACAAAGATGAGGACAACAGTATGAACAATGTAAATAGCATAAATAGTTACAATACCTCATCACAAAAATATAGACATACTCAATATTTCTGTTGTCCTGGAAGAGTTCTACAATGTATTCCTTCCATCTCTGAAATATTTTTTCTTTCTCTAATGTCAGTGTCCTGTCCTGTTGATGCACATGTTTTTTGTCTGCATATCTACTCTATCTGTAATACGCATTCTTTCTATTTCTGCACACTTTTTGTTGATCCATTCCTCTTTTGCCTGCCTGCATTTCTTCTGAATTTATTTGTGCAATGTCCTATATTCTGTGGCATAATTTGACATTGTTTTTTGTCACTTTTTATCATGTCAAGAATTTAATCTATCAACCATTCTTTTTTTCATTGTCTAGTTTTGTTTGGAATAATTTCATTTACTGATTTTATTACAGCTTCATTTAATGTGTCCCATTTCAAATTTTCATTTAATTTCTTGTATCTGCTTTTAACATTGTCTGTATATTTCTCCTTCATATTCAGACTGAAATTCAGGAAATTTCATACAAAGAGCTACCATTTTGTTTACATCTGCACAGAATGAACTGACTTTCAACAGATAGATATTTCTTCCATTCAAAAAATAAACCTTTAGATTCCAATAAGTATTTATTTTATATATCAATAAAACATAAAATGGCTAATAATGTAAGATGCAGTCTGTATATTGTAGCAAATATTATATTTTCAAATGCTTACAAACACAATTATAGACATGTGTGTGTATATATAAAAACAAATGTAATAAATTTAGAATGTTGCATACATTTGCATTAAAGCTGTAAATGCAAATATTTACACTAATGTATCTATGAGTGGAGAGCCATATATATATATATATATATATATATATATATACACAAAAATATATATACAGTATAGTGTATTTAATATAGCTGTTCATATATATATACAAACTTATATACAGAAATACTTATGATAGCTATAAATAAATATAAAGACCCATCCCAGAATGATTGAATGCAAAATGCAATGAAGGTTTCTTTGTTCTTTCAGTTTGGCTCTTGCAAAATATAATCTAAAGTGATAAGCAAAATTAAATTAGTTTTGGAGACAAAGAAAATATCAAAAAAGGCATGAGTGAATGATGTTCCTCATTGGCACTAATTGGTAAGGGAATATTGGAATATTTCTGGAACTGCATACAAGAACACTTTTTCTCTTCAGGTCAACCCAGCATAACTTGTGTCACAGATGCAGCAGATTAAACCATTTTAGGTAATCGTTTTAATGACAATTTGGTTTTGCAGAAATGTGGAGTTTGGTAAATTGGAATAATTAATTAGTTTTTGTAATTTTAGAATTCTTCATTGCGACCTTCAGTGTAAGAGGAATTTAAAGTCATAGCAATCAGTTTACTTGCGATATTGTGAACAAAACACTGATTACAATGTTTGATGTTTGTAAGATAAGATATCAGTTGCAAATCACTAGTTTATTTTTTACTAATATTTGCTTTTTACTATCATTTATGCAATTACATTCATTATAACTGAACATGATTTGAACAAATTGCTTTTGGTCACAGAATCTTGTTGCCATGAAAATCATGCTTGAAATCAATAATAGGCACAGAACCATTTAAAAAATATTTTGAAGATTTTAAATTTAGAATTTGTAAAAGCTACTTCTAGTAATTGGTTTTAAAAAAAAACTATCCTTTTATGAATAGATGAGTTGAGATTTTATTCACTTTGTATGAAAGAGAATTAGTCAATAACAGCTCTAAAAATATGATCTCCCCAAGTCTAGGCTATTATAACAATAATAATAATAAGAAGAATTTGCATATACGTGTTTCAAATATAATGTTCATCCATATATATTTTTTTGTTATTATTGTTGTTTGTGTGTGGAGAGGTGTAAAACCCTTTTTATTTTACCAGAATAATTCATTACATTGCCCATCTGTATATAGTGGACTTTTCTGGTAATGATGTAGTAGAAGTAGACAGTGGAATTTTATTTCAAACTTGATAAATAAAATCAGTGATGAATAGAATATGTTATTCATTTAGTTTTATATTCTGTAAGTCTTAAACATAAGAAAATTCAGAGCAACATAAAGTTTTTGTGATTTTTTAACTACAATGACAGTGAAATTTAGTTAAACATTGATGTCATTTTTTGATAGCCTAAACTAACAATAATAGTAACTAACTAGTAAACTAACAATAAAATTTTTTAAAAGTATATGAAATAAAAATAAATAAAATAATTAGGAAAATAATAAAATAAATTAATATATGTAGCAATACACAGAATAACACAGCTGATCAGGTTGTTTCTATATACAGGGAATTAATTAGTCACAGAGAAAGACAAAATACAAAATAAAAAGAAACAGTAAAAGTTCTAAGTCATCATGGAATATAGAGTTCAAAAGATATACATAATATATTATCAGAATGATATAAATCAACTAAAAATGACTTCCAAAAATAATGTGGCTTCATAACAAACTGCAGAAATTGATAATGACAAAGAACAGCAGGCACATTAGTTCAGCAAAGAGATTTTAGCCAGAAAGGTTCAGTTACTTTTTTAATACTAAATGTCCCCCAATACAAGGCCCAAAAGTCACTCAAGGTAGATCATTACAGTCAACAAAACGATAATACTGAAGATCAAAGGAAACAAATATCAGGCAGCACAATATGGACAAAATCAAATCTTTAAAAAAAATAATGGAAAATTTTACAAATAATCAAATGGAGAGATAGCAGGAAACAATACAAAATTCTGGCTAACCAGAAGGAAACAGTTCTTTGAAAACTATTGTGATATAAAAATGCAAAAGACACAATGGTTTACAAAATTTTAAAAATACACAGCAAAAAATAGATATACAAAATCGAGATATAGAAAATAGACATATATAGCACATATAAACTTGAAGAAATCCTCCTCCTCTTCTCCATCATTAGACTCCTCTTGGGGAATAGGACTACAGCTTCACCATGTGAAATATTGCTGCTTTAGTTACTGTAGTAAGTAGGTTTTTTAATTGGGTGGAGTTTCCAGACTGATGCCAAACTAGTTTTTTTTATTTTATTAAAATTCTCTTGCAATGATTGTGGCAGTTCTGAATGCAGCAAGTGTTGCACTGCACCTTTTCCCTGTGTAATGGTTACAGTGGACTATGGTTGCAGCACATTCAGGTTTGGCTATTTGGTTTTTGATAGAATTTTTTCTGGGTTATAAAACTTAACATATCAAAAACGACCCATTCAGAGATGTGAGCAGCAATTCTCGTAGCTCTATATTTTCAGAATTCTGAAAGAGGAGCTTCTATCATTTAAGATCTGAAGCTATCCCAGTCAGTTTTAGTGTATCAAAAAATCATTCTGTGAAATCAAGCAAATCAAGGGGCGCCTTATGAAGTAATAGCACTGTAGTTTCTGTTGCAAGTAGGTTTTTATAGTGTTGAGTTTCCAGCTTCATTCCAAACCAGTTTTAAATTCAGTGCTCTCTTTCTGCTAGACTGGTAACCAACCAAGGCAAGAGAGCCCACTTTGCCCTTCTATTAACCCCTAGATGGAAGGAGAAGAGATGGGTTCATACCTTTTTCAAAATTATTGGTGTGAAAGAGAACACAACAAACTCAGATAGTATTTGCACTTGCCACACTGATTCCAATTTCCATGCCAGCAACCACTGCACTATCTGTACATCAATGAAAGCTACCTCATGAAAATTACTACCTGGAAAACAGTAAGACATGATGAAATCCATAGATTTTGTTGTTAATTGATTTTCAACAAAAAAAAGCAATGAATTTACTCAACAACTCTATAAATGCTTGTAACTACTTTGAACTAAAATGATAAGAAAAAGGTAATATTGCAGATAATTACTGATTGATAATCTGCTAATACCTGTATGTAAATTATTTACAGGTCAAACTAATCTTAGTGAAGGGAATCTACCACTCATTATATATGTATGAACTCCTCCTGCTAAAACAACATGGATGCCAAAAGGAACGAATGGACCAAATGAATGTATAAAGAGTATAAACAAAATATTATAAACAATCAGATGGATTGTTAACAAAATACATAAAATATGGTCATAGAAATCTAGGATGCTTAAAGATATTCAGGATGCAAGCAAATACCATAAATTTCATATGCAACATGAAGAAGGACTAAATACAGCAGTAGATTCTTTTAACTGATTTCACTCCGAACAAGGCAGTAAAGCCACTGAGACAAATGGTTACTGGATGTGTAAAAGTTAGAAACAGAAACATTTTGTGAGAACAAAAGAAGAGTAATCAGGAAGACAGCAGATAGCAATTGACATTGCATTGAAAATTTTGCAGATTAAAGTTGGCTGGAAAGCATGGAGCTGCAAGGGAGTTCCACAAGTGAGCAGTGTGGGAGAAGAAAAAGTTAGCACAGAATTTATGGTTACATTTAGTCAACTCAACTGTAAATTGATACGACTTCATTGCCACGCTAGTACTCTGCTTAAATTCAAAGAGTATAAGTACTATAGTGAAGAGTTCATCTGAACAATTATTCAATTCTCAAAATTCAAATGATTATTTATTAAACAGGCAAAAACCTCTTCACTTAGAAAATTGGTATTGAACAATATGACATTTGGTTAAGTATCATACTAAACAAAGCTCAGTAAATATTGATAAAATTGTGAAGATTAGTGTTGAAACTTGACCAATGCATGGAATAATAATGCAACACAAAATGTACTTAGAACAAAATGTATTGAAACAAGGAAGTGTACGCAATATTTACATATAGTCTTTTGTCTATTCCTGGAAAGACCGTTCCTGGAGAATGTGTTGCCTGAGTCACAGTCGGGCAGAGTCTCTGGCTGAATCTCTTGATTCCTTCCCTCTCTTCCTGGTACCAACCATATTTATATGGTCGGTACTCCACTATGCAAATTAGGTGGGTCCTACCACAACACCCCCCTCCCAAGCCTTGGAATCTCTTTTGGATTTCAAACTGGCTTCCTATATGGGTTGATGATTATGGCTATTTCTTTGTAGATCCATTTGCATACTTCATATGCATATGTCCATCCGCTTAATTTTAATATTTTTTCCGTTTTGGATTCACGTCCAATGGGTCCGTGAACTTTCGTTTCCTACCGGATCTTCTCGGTTCAGGAATATTCTGCGGAGGTTCTACTTGAAACATATCATACATTACATCAATGGGATCTTCCTCCTCATCCGGTATACTGTCTTCATGCTCTAGAACGTAACATTTTTTAAGTTGGTTCTGGTGCCTTTTATGAGTATTCTTCGGCCCTTTAATTATGTAAATCAGGTCACCGATTCTCTTGTCCACTATGCCTCGCTCCCAGAACTCAACGTTGTTTTTGTAGCACTTGAAAAACACCTTCTCTCCGGAGGTGTATCTTTTTCTCGCTGTATACATAGTATTCTTTACTCTATTTTTTCCTGGCAAAAGCTTGTCAAACACTGACTTAACTTTCCTAGCGAACATTAGTTCAGCTGGTGCCATGTTTGAGTGTGTTCTTTGGTTTGGCGTGATTCTGTATACTTGTAGGAATTGCTGAAGCGCCTTTTCCGTTGGAAATCCTGAGGCTTTCTTCAGCGCACGCTTTAAATTATCGACAAATCTTTCTGCGAGTCCATTGGATCTCGGATGATACGGCGGCGGCGTTATGTGGTTAATTTGATATAACTCACAAAATTCCTTAAATTCTTCAGAAGTTAATTGTGTACCATTGTAACTCACAATACACTCTGGCACACCGAACCGTGCAAATAGTTCATGCAAGAAAGTTGTTGTGGTATTGGCCGTAGCTTTTTGCAGCGTAGTACTTCTGGCCATTTTGTAAAACTATCTACCACTATTAAGTAGTAATAATCTTCTACTGGACCAGCGAAATCAATGTGTAATCTTGTCCACGGATGATCCGTCTTGGGCCATGGTTAGGTGGTGCCTTAGCTGCTAACGCACACCCTTTACATCGATGAACCATGTTTGCGATATCCACATCCATTCCTTTCCAATATACAAAGCTTCGCATTAAGCTTTTTGTTCTATTAACCCCCAGGTGACCCATATGAAAGTCCCGTAGTATTCTTTTCTGCAACATTTTTGGTACTACTACTCTCTCACCATATAATAAAAATCCATCACAAATTGAATAAATCTCCTGCACTTTTTGGTCATTTGCTACCATTTTGCTTTTTATTTCTAAAATGAAATCATTGCTTTCAGCTTCTTTTTTGATTTCCTTTGATGTAACCGGTAGCTCTCTTAAAATGTTGTTTACCATGCTCTTCACCTCATAATCTGCTCTGATATTTGCAATAGTTGATTCTTTGAATCTTTCTTCTTGACTCGGTACGAGTCTTGATAAACTATCCGCATGAATTATATTTTTGGATGATAGGTGCTTTATGTGAAAATCATAATTGAGAAGAATGGTTCCCCATCTCAACAGACGATTTGCCGTATAAACGGGTAACCCTTTCTTTGAACCAAAAATAGTGATCAGAGGTTTAAGATCCGTTTCTAGTATAAAATGTCAGCCGTGGATGTATCTGTGAAATTTTGTTATGGCAAAAATGATACTCAGCGCCTCTTTTTCGATCTGTGAGTAACTTCTTTCTCCTGGGAGTAAAGTTCTCGAAGCATGTGCAATTGGTTTTCTAGAACCATCTGGCATTATGTGTTGAATACACGCTCCTATCCCGTATGAACTGGCGTCACTTGCCACTACAATATCAAGTTTTGGATTGTAATGGGTTAAAAAGAGGTCGGATGTAAGCATTTTCGTTATTTCATCAAAGGTTTTCTGACATTCTACCGTCCATTCCCATGCCTTGTCTTTTTTTAGTAGTTCATTCAACGGAGCTCTTAGATTGTACATTCCTTTAATGAACGCTTGATAATAATTTGCGAGCCCCAGAAAACTCTGTAGCATCGCCACATTAGTGGGCGTCGGCATGTCTCTAATCGCAATGGACCTTTCCGGATCTGGAAATCTGCCATTTTTGTTGATTATGTGACCTAAATACTTAATTTCCTCCAAACCAAATTCGCACTTTGACTCTTTGACTTTAAATCCAAAATCCTGAATCTTTTTAAATACTTGCTTGAGATGCTCTCGATGTTCGTCGACGGTTACGCTCCTTACTATGATGTCGTCTAAGTAGGCGCACGCAAAGTCTAAATCATTCAACATGACGTCCATAGCTTGTTGAAAAATGGCTGATGCCACTTTAATACCAAAAGGAAGCCTGTTGTACTTGAATAACCCTCTATGCGTGTTTATCCCTAGTAACTTCGAACATTCCTCTTCGACGGGAATTTGGAGATAGGCATCTGATAAGTCGATTTTTGAAAATATAACTCCACCATTTAGCTTGTTAAAAATCTCCGGACTCGGTAACGGGTAATGGTAGTCCTTGATTACCGAGTTCAACCCTGTCGAAAAATCAACACAGACTCTGATTTGGTTTGATTTCTTTTTTATGCACACAATCGGCGCAGCCCATGAATTAGATTCTACTTTCGAAATAATTCCCATTTTTTCCAACCTATCAAGTTCTTCGTTAATTTTCTCTACACTTGCGAAAGGCACGCTACGTTTCTTTTAAAAAATTGGCATAGTATTTTCCTTTAATTCAAATTTAGCTTCAAACTTGTTACATCTTCCAAGACCAGGTGTGAAAGTTTCCGGAAACTTTTTCTTTAATTCATCTTTAATGTCCTGTCTTGTTTGCGTATTACTTCCTACTTTTCTGCAGAATGAGTTTAACGGTTTAGCCCACAATTCGAATGTTTCAATAAAATCTGTACCCATCAAGTTTTCTCCATTTTTCAGAATGAAAACCTTTATTTTTTTAACGATCCCGTTCAATTTCATGGGAAGTACAACCTCGCCTTCGAAGTTAATTTCCTTTCCAGTTACCGTTCGAGCGCGTTTCGTTGACTTCATTATTGTAGGCCTTTTTAAAATTTTCCATGTTTTATAGTTCATTATTGTTAAATCTGAACCCGAATCGAGTTGAAATTTGATATTCTTTTTAAATATTTCAGTCGTCACATATTTCCTCAAATCTCTATCTGATTTGATATTCGAATTTGTTTGTCTAATTCGGCTATTGAATTTTTTCGTTTTACAACACGATCCTTTGTGTACATTCTTATTTCTATATGGGCAATTTACCTCCCAGTGTCTTTCGTTGCAACGTCTGCAATTATATGGTGGAACCTTTTTTTCCTCCTCGTTCTTCTTTAATTTTTCTTGTCTATTTTTAAAATACGCCGAATTTTTACTCCAATTTTTTTCTGATGGGTAATTTGACTGTTTTTTTATTTTTTTAATATAAGCAATGCCAGCTTCTTCGATTTTTTGAGACTCTTTCTTTAAACTTACGGCCCGCTGACACTCCTCTGCTAACTTTTTCAGGGTAAGGTTTTGTTCAGATTCGAGTTTAGACAAAACTCTACGTCTTATTTCGGCACTCTTACTGGATACCAGTCCTTGAGCAAAAATTAAGCACTTAAATTCTTCAACCGTAATCTCTGCCAATCTGAAATTGTCACAATGTCTATTCACTATAGATGCATATGTTAAGTAATCCTGATCGTCGGATTTAGTGACATTCATGCATAACCATCGTTTATGCCAAAGCGACATATTTGCTCCAAACAGCTCCTTTAGCAATTTCACTGTTTCCGAGAATTCCAAATCATTCGTTCTTCTCGGTAGAATAAAATCTACAAATTTGCTATGTTCTGCTGTACCTAGCTTTCTTAGTAATAGACTGACTTTTCTTGAATTCGACCAGTTTTCACAGTCTGTGTAGAAAATATCTTCATATCGTTTAAAGTACGCTTCAAACGTTTTTTCTTCGTCTGGCACATAGTTGAAAGTTTCCAGCGAATTAAATATGGTGTTATTAGAATATGAAGAATTTCCCTCATTTGCCTGATTGTTGTTTAATTTCTCCAGTGTTAACTTTTGAATTTCTAAAACCTTGATCTGCATTTCTTCCTGTTTTCCCAGTCTTTCCTTTTGCTTTTCTTGATATTTTTGCTGTGCTATCTGTTGTTCCCTTATTAATAAGGCAAACTGTTCATTTTGACGTTGCTGACTCAACTGCTGAGATTTGAATAATTCAGACTGACTCAACTGCTGGGATTTGAATAATTCAGATATGACTTTGGATAATTAATCCATCTTTAGCTGATAGTGTTCATGCAACAAAGAATATACCTTTAATTTGTGTATCTATGGATATAATATAAGCTGACCAGAAAAATCGAAACAACTTACGACTTTTTTATTTTATGTCTTGCTTTTACATTCAAGCCCGTGATAATCAACTTTGGTATTTTTTTTTTTTTTATTACTTCTGTTCGCGTATTTCAATGACAAACTTCAGATTTTTATTATCAGAGGTAAATTCGTCACTATAAAATATTGTTGAGCAAACAAAAAAAAAAAATAATAATTTTTTAAAAGTTCGTTACCTTTCAAAATCGACACGGTGTACTTGTGCGCCTTTTAATTCCATGCATGTTTTTGTAGTCGGCCAGTTTTTTTAACGGGTGTCTCGTTGTAAATAACTTTTTCAATTTAAAATCACCGTTATTCGTTTACGACACCTTTCAAATTTTTCTGAGTGAACGTTCCTTATGCTTAGTCGTCCTTTAACGATTTCTAAATATGAAGAAATTCAGAATCTTTCGCCGTTCCGTTAGATGTTGGACTTTTAATTAATAATTTTTTCCTTCAGCCTGGGTTCTTCAATGACTTGTCCCAATTGTTGAAAGCTATCAATTATTAATTCTTTTTTTTTACGTATGGTTCTTTCTACCTCGTCGCCATTGTTGAAACTTGACTAATGCATGGAATAATAATGCAACACAAAATGTACTTAGAACAAAATGTATTGAAACAAGAAAGTGTACACAATATTTACATATAGTCTTTTGTCTATTCCTGGAAAGACCGTTCCTGGAGAATGTGTTGCCTGAGTCGCAGTCGGGCAGAGTCTCTGGTTGAATCTCTTGATTCCTGTATTTATCAATCCACCCACGAGGATCGAATGTGGCACAAGGCCGTTTTAATGTGGGTATCCCCAAGCCCGTAGGCCCGGCCAAAAATATGGCCTTTCTGAACCCGCCTAGACGAGTTCAGGCCCTGTCAACCTCCCCGGACGAAACCTTGCCCTTCGGCAAAGCCTCATCCGGGTTCCCCTCTGCTAATGCTGAGATTTCGACAGTCGCCGAGAGTCTGTCTCTCGGTCTCAGAATCTCTTGATTCCTGTATTTATCAATCCACGCACGAGGATCGAATGTGGCACAAGGCCGTTTTAATGTGGGTATCCACGAGCCCGTAGGCTCGGCCAAAAATATGGCCTTTCTGAACCCGCCTAGACGGGTTCAGGCCATGTCAACCCCCCCGGACGAAACCTTGCCCTTCGGCAAAGCCTCGTCCGGGTTCCCCTCTGCTAATGCAGAGAGTTCGACAGTCGCCGAGAGTATGTCTCTCGGTCTCTGAATCTCTTGATTCCTTCCCTCTCTTCCCGGTACCAACCATATTTATATGGTCGGTACTCCACTATGCAAATTAGGTGGATCCTACCACAACAATTAGTTAAGGTTAAGATAAAAGAAAAGAAATCTTTCAATGTCACTCTGACTAGTTATCAAAGCTTTGATTCTATTGAACTGTAAATGTGGATTCATAAAGTCAGTAATAATGATCAAGTAATTCATCTACATGGATGATCTTAGATTATTTGTGAAAGATCATAAACTTTGAAATCATCCAGATCTTGAGTAATGATATAGGAATAGAGTTTATAATAAAAGGCTACAGTGTTGCTTATGCAGAAGGAAAAATAAGTGAAGTGAATGTAATCAAACTAGACAACAATAAATTAATCCCAATAAAGAATGTCAATAAGATATATAAATATCTTGGGATATTAGAATTTAACACTGGGAGAGATAAGTGAAAAAAAATAAAAAAGAATACCTCAAAAGAACCTGAATAACTTTACTGAAAATTTAAAAGGTAGGAACACATGAGCAATATTTACAGTAATGCATTCCAGACTATTTTAATACTAGACAAAAGGAGAGATTAAATCAGTAGATAAGAAAGTCAATGACCATACATAAAGCTCTACACCTGGAAAAGGATATAAATAGGTTTATATAAAGAAGATGAAAAAAAGGAAAATGTCTCAATATTATAAAAGACAGTATTAAAAAAAGGTTTTGATTTAACAGAATGCAATACAGAAAAGATAATAATGACAGAAAGATAGAGCAAAAGCAACTAAGATTCAAAGTCAAAAATTGGAAAGAGAAACAAATCAACAGTGAATTCAGAAAGCAAATGAATGAATTAAATTATTCAGAAAATAACTTTAAATATGGATGTGAAGAGGAAATCTAAAGTGAGAGAGACTCAAACAAATCAAAAGTTATTACAACAACATATATAAAGGTAAAATTGACAAAACACAACAAAAGTCAAATGTTGTATTTTTGGAAAAGTAAATTCAGAAGGAATATAAAATCAGGCATGATTGTGTGCAAAGAGTTATTCACTAAGACTGGGTAATGAATTTATCAGAATTCATTGCTATCCAAGAAATGCTTAGGTTCACAGACCACTTTTGTTGATTCTATCATATGAGTCACAATGCTGAAACAGGCAACATTAATATAGCTCCACTCAAAACAATGATCTTCTCATGTTTATTCCCTCCTGTCTAAACTGGCAACATCTGTATTCTTCTTTAATGTGAGTGCCTTCTTGCAACTCAACTGTCTTTTACATCCATGTTATTCATCTGCCACTGATTGACTCAACTCCTGTGACTTAGCACTTTAATTGTCCAATATGGATTCAGTGCACCCTCTCTCCTCATTCAGATTTAAACATCTGTCAAATTGGGTATCACCCTTACTAGCATTTATCAATTCTTTAATAAAATAATAAATTAAGATATCTGTGAAAGATTAAGTGAAGAGATATATAAAATCCCCACCCAAGCAAAATAATCTGTGCCTCTAAGTGAATTTCATGATATAATAACTTATGAAAACCCCACAATATACTCATCAGGATCAGGCTTCAGTGGTGTATAAATAACAGAGATTAGAATAATAAAAGTTTAAAGTCATTAGTGCAAAAATTTACTGGCTGTAGAAATTAATTTGAAAAAGTTAGTGTTGCTACAGTTATTAGTGTTGTTAAATGGAATTGGCAAAATTTAAATTCCAGTTGCAGCTATTTATATTTTCTTCATACTAGTATCCTTGGTAAAGGTATGAGTCTATTTCTCTCTGCAGTTTCATTGCCAGACATCTTGATAAAACACTTTGTCATTGTCTGCCTTATAATTTACCAGAGAAGAGAATGGATAAGTTAGAACTTAAGCAAAACCTTGCCTGGCCAGTTTAGCCCCATAATCAGCCTTAATTCAATCCAAAAAATACTATCACTTTCAAATCATTTATTGTAGTATTATAAGTTAATAGTTACACAGTTCTGATCTTTTCTCCACATTCATATTTTGATTTCTAAGAAGCAAATATATATTCACTTCTTGTCTGTGCTAAAGTCAACTAAAATTGATACAAATTTTATCACATGGTGTGTATTCACTTATGGAGACAGAATTTTAAGTGATATGCTTTTTCAAATTGTGTGCTCCTGATAAAAGACTCTATGAGTTAATTCTCATATTTACAACCCCTTTTCCAATTTAAAATGCTAAATTGTGCCTTGAAGCTATTACACACTTCACTTGATATTAAACAGTAAACAAATCAGAAATGGATTTTAGCTACAATTTCACGTCTTTCACCAACATAAAAGCGGAATTTATTTACATTACTGAAATAGTATCATATAAACTCTAAATCATAAACATTTTGATTTGACTTTACCTGGAGAGAACCAAAATATGCATCCAGGTAGTTAATGAGCACATTAATGAATATTTTCTGTTTCCCATTGGTTCTGTTTATCAGAATTTCTTTCCTTCTGTACTTATAGACTCTTTCCAAAGTTACAATTACAAATCAATTTTATTATTTCATAGTAAAATTAGTGTATGTTTTTAATCTATGAATATTAAATAAAATAAATGGTATATTTGTTTAAAAATATTTAGTTATCATTAACACAAGTATTGATTAAAAATTAATTTGCTGCCAATTTCAAAAGCAGACAATGTTTTTTTAGAATATTTGAGAAGGCAAAAAGGAAGAAAGAAAGAAGAAAAGCAATAAACAAATGCTGCATGTTTCCTCATTCTATGTTATATAAACCAAAAAAAGGAAATTGGTTTTGTTTATATTTGTTCTTGGAGCTGATGATGATTGTGTATAAACTCATCTTTTATTTTATTTTCTTGTGGGAAGGGCCACAGTACCAAAATATTACAAGAGAATTTTCATACATGATTTTTTTTTTCTGCTAGCCAGATGAATTTATGAAGATAGATTTAATGCAGTTGTAACCCTTAAACAAAAAAAAAATTGCAAAAAAACAAATAAATTCACCAACAAGAGAAAATCTTCTTGGGTTTGAAAAAGTAAATGAGATCCAGCCAGATATTGATTCTTCCAATCCAATGGCACCAAGAAGATGATCAACAAGAGAAAGTGTATATTTAAAGAAGTATATATTCAGTTCATTAAGAATATTAATTAACATTGTCCTTAATTTAGATAACTGGCTCTATTTAGTGCCAAGTTATGCAATGATTTTGGTATATCTACCAAATATTGAAAGGTATGTAAAAAACATTTTTTGTAAGGTCCCAGATTAGTGCATCTGTGGGTATATAATCAATGTCTGTCTAACATTTCTAACATGTAGGAGTTTGAAATCATTTTTATTTTATTTCAAAATAGCTGTAAAACCAATTAAATTGAAAATAATTTATTAAAACACTTGATAGTCTAAAAATGTTCAGCACAATAAAAAATTTTGGATTTGACTCAATATTAATTTTATTCATTGTGTAAAAGTCTGCATTGATTCTATTGTAACTATTTTTATACTTGAATTATTATATTGTGAATTGTTCAAATTATAAAAAACATCAAGCCACCTGTTCCTTTTTTTTTCTTTTATCTTTTAATTGTTTTATTTTTTTTTTGTTACCACTATGTTGGAAAAGCAAATAAACACATGTTTTCAGGAAAAATTGTCTATTGTGTTTTCTTTGTAGGGCTTGTTGATACAATAAATGCTCTAACATATATGGGGAAAAGATTTTCTACATGTGAAGTAATAAAACACATCCGTCTTCATGGCCAGTTTTGAATTCAGAGTTGTCTTCTCTAGACTAGTTGCCAACCAAAGCCAGAGATTCTAGTCTGATCTGCTATTTAACCCATAACTGTGGGGAGAGGATATGTATTCATGCTTTTTCTAAGTGCATTTGTGTAAAAGTGAATGCAACAAACTGACCTGGAATTTAATTCTCCTTTCCATTATATGACCAAGCATCCTGTAAATACAAATGTTTGATTATTTGAGTACATTTTGAAAAATTGTTCAGACCTAGAATTTTGATCTGAAATTTTCACTGCATAATGTGTAATTGCTGTGATTAATATTCACCACTGAATTAAGTGTATTGACAAGGAAGAAGATTATGTTGCAAAAGAAATATTTGTTGTGCAAAATGTTTTTTTTTTTTCATCATTATGCTAGGAACTTACTGATTTCCCTACCTGCATATAAATATATGTATATTTATGCATATATACATCTCTCTCTCTCTCTCTTTCTCTCTCTCTCTCTCTCTCTCTCTATATATATATATATATATATATATATATATATATATATATATATGTGTGTGTGTGTGTGTGTGTGTGTGTGTGTGCATGACATGAGTAATGTGTTTTGCTTCCTTTCTAATAAAAAAAAATGTCCTTTGGGTGTCTGTAGCAGGGAGGGAGAATATATCATGCATCTGAATGTTTCAAATGACAATGACATGGACTTGAAACCGGCTAAAACATATGATTGCAGCAGGAAATTCAACAACTTGTGAGGTTTATGCATCCATACGGCATGCTGGTGCAGGAGGCGTGATTCCCTTATTAGAGAATGTAAATCAAATGATGGGATTATGAATCCAGATTACACCCACAGTGTTCAGGATCCCATTGCTGAGCATCAGCACCCTGGAGAAATTCCAAGCAAGCCAAGAATTGCTTCCTATTGAAGGTGGGCCTTACTGGCTGGTGCCTGAAGCATGCTTCAAATTGTCTCCAGACCACACCTCATCAGGCATTGAGTTGGATTTGTTCAAGATCCAAAATACACAAAGTTAATTAAAACCATGCTCATAACACAATGCTACTTCTGATATAAAACATATTTATTTACTTTCCATTCTACATCATTGATAATGGTTGCTATGAGCACTTTGTGTATTAGTTAATGATTATAAGCAAATGCTTTTAACACAACTGATTTACTGTTGAAAAAAATCACAGAGACTGACATGTCTACACAAAAAACAATACGTGTCTGGTGGTAAAAGATGCTGATGGTGCCAGAGGTGGCAATATCACCTTAGCCACTGAAACAGTGTTACCTCCTCTGATTGTCAGCTGATGAAAGCAGGGTATCACACATGTTCTCACATATTGTATATAGAATATTATAATTATCATTAAGGGTTAGCTATATATCATGCATTGCCATTGTACTGTGAATATATTCTTTGACTAGCTAGCATGTTTCAAAATCTCCACGCAAATATTTAGTCTATTGCTGGATCATTCAAACATCATGCAGTAATCAATCCATCCATTATAATCAGTCTCATTAGACACCTCTGGATTCACTGCAGCTGTAGCAGTATCCAAAACTGAAGTTCTGATCATATTCAACAACAAAAGATGAACACCATTAATAACAGCAAATATATAAATGTTCATTGTTTTTAAATGAAAAAGGTCAATATGAAATTTTTGAGCATATGGGTTTAATCATTTTTGCATTATAAAATAAATATTGAAAAAAACTTTTTTCATTTTTCTAATTCTGTTAATAAAATTACATCATTAAAGCATTATTTAATTTTAAAGGTTTAAACATCAAAAGATTGACAAAAATGTTTATTGACAATTTCTGTTTTTTTAAATCGAAATATCACAGAAAAAACAAATCTAAAATTATTTCTGATATTTTTATTTTGCTTTTTCTTCAGAAACATTGCTAGAAGCATTTTTTAAAAATTTTAACTTTATTTGTTCAAGTCTAATTTTGGAGTATCATAGAGTGTGTGTGATTACACACACACACACACAAATATATATATATATATATATATATATATATATAATCAGTCAAGCACTGTGGGGAGTAAGGAACAAATTTGTAAACAGTCACTATTACTGCTGATAATGAAAGTTTCTTATAGCGATTGAGTTCTTTTAGTGACTGGTGTGCTTATGAAAAAATAAATACGCAAAAAATCACCTGCCAGGTGTCAATGGCCTAGAGGTTAGAATCTCTGACTGATACCAAATCAGTTGGATTTTGGTCCTGACCTGAAATGATCAGATGTCAAGACACACTGATGAGCTGTGATACAGTGAAATAGTCTCTCTGTGGATGACTATATATGTGTGTGTTTGTTTGCAGGGTGTGATGGGTAAATTGTTGCCATTCTATATTTTTAATTTCATGCATGTGCACTGTTTGTTTTTGATTTTGTCAATGGCACAGTATAGTAGAATCAGCTGGGAATGATCTGTGAGAAAAAGAGCAGGATGCTGTGCTATTTAGCATTCATACCAGAAACTCCAATAAAAGTATTTCAGAGTATTTAGGTATCAATCTGAGGACAGTGCAGAGGATTCGGAAGAAGTTGGATGATATATCCAGTCAAGATTATGGTGTTTGGAGTATTCACTAGTGATGGCAATATTATGCCTCCATTCATCTTGCCACATGGCCTCAGACTCAACACAGAGGGGCCTACATCAAATGCCATGAGGAGGGAGTACTGCCTAGGATTCAAGAGTGGGGAAGACCCTATTTCTGGCAACAGGACTCTGCACTATGCCATACAAGCAGGAGAACCCAGACATGGCTGTAAGACAATTTCTGCAGCCACATCACCTTTTTTATCTGGCCACCTAACTCCCCAGATTACAGCTCCCTAGATTACTATATGTGGGTGCAGTTGAGCAAGAGACCAACAAAACTCCTTGTAACATCAAAGATGAACTGAAGGCAAGGATTATAGCAGCATTCCCAAACCTAAACAAGCCTACTGTCCTGAAGTGTTACAGGAGATTCCGAAGTTCTCTGGATGCTGTGGTTGAAGACAATGGCGATTTTATTAAATAAATTTACTCTGCTAAAATGAATTGCCAGTGTTATTTTCAGTTCCAGTGAGTATATATATATATATATATATATATATATAAAGAAATATAGTCTTAAGGTGTGCTATATTTATGGAATAAAGTGCTCAATATCAGAGATAGAGCGTGTGTAAATATTAAAGTGAACATAGAAGTCAACACTTAGAGGCGACCTCTAAGTGTTGACTTATATATATATATATATATATATATATATATATATATATATATATCCTGATACTGAGAGAAAAACACTAGGAAAATGATCCTCCAAAATACTTCATGCACATAAGAAAAAATCCAAGAAAGCAATATATATATATATATATATGAATATATATGTGATTCTTGTTTATTTTCACAGGCATGCTATGAAATAGCATTATAGAACGTAAACATTGTCTTTAACATTGTCTTCTACTCTGAGGACTTTACTGTCCTCTGACATAAAAATCTTTAGTATTTATAGGTTTTATATAAGCTAATATAAAATCAGTTCTCACAAATAAGAAAAGTATTTTAATTTTTCCAAACTTTCACAAAATTTCCTACATGTTACATAATTTTGAGAGAGCCTGCTAGACTTACAATTTACCTTAAGGTTTCTTTGAGTAAATAATAAAATTATTTTTAATGCTTAGTTGTATATTTGACTACTTAGCATGCGGAAAAAATTTTAATTGTTCATTGCTTCATATTATTTTTCATAAAAGTATTCTGCTGTAAGTATAGCAACGTTTGACAGATCAGGTAATGATATAGATTTTTGATGAATTAAATTTTACCTGCTTGTCAGCCATTTTGCATTAACCATTTTAATCTAAGATGTAATGAGGCCTGAGAACATTCATAGTTTTTAAAATATATGTTAATGTTGAGAAAATATATATGTACGGTCTAAGAAATAACTGATTAATAAAGAAGAATAGAAAAAAGATAAAAAAGATTTAAGTATTGGTCAGTTTGGCTGAATAGAAAGAAAACCTCTATAAATATACATTTCTTCACAGTGGCTTTCCAATACTTTGATTTCAAGCCTTTCTTAGTTTAGTATATTTCTATCTATTTAAAATACAGAAAATAAGGTAAATGATATTTTAAATATCTTGTGTTTTCTCTCTTTCCCTTCTGTTTGTTTTTATCATCAGTCATAGATATAGGCAGTTGAAACATTTGTCTATGCTTTCAAACTTGTAGTTATTCATGTTTGTTGTCAATGGCTTCTGTCTTATTTATTTATCTCAACCTTTGTTTCTTCAGTTTTTATATTTATTATGTATACTTTTTCCTCTTTGCTTGAACATTTACCGAAATATCTTATTTGTCTCACTATTAGCATCAATATAACTAAACTTTCTGTTTCTGATATTCTTACTTATATTATCATTAACATCATTTTTACCTTCTTGCCTTTTAGCTGATGTTTTATTGCCACTATTCCAGCTTATTCTCTCATAAAAATAATAACTATTTTTTATCAACATTCACTTATTTCTCCACAGACAAAATAACTCTGCTTTGTCTATTGCAGACCTACAGTGACAAAGAACATATAAAAAAGATGCAGCCATTTGTATTTCAAGGGCATAAATTGAGTTTGTTTATTTTCCCCATCTTTTGTGACCAAAAATCTCTTGCTCCAAGTATAAATTAACACTTTCTTTCCTGACCCTTTATATTGCAACACAATTTTCTCCTTTTTCCTTATATATTCTTGTCCTATTCACAAATTCTAGCCACACTGGACATTATATTTCTTTTCAGACAATGAATGCCCTGTTTTTATGCAACTCTACTCACATTATATCTCACTTCTTCCCAACCACTTCAATACCCTTTAACCTTTTCAGCTTTCTATTTCTTACCTGGTAGATTTTTGGCTGATCTGTTTCTTTATATAAAATAATCCACCCTCACCCTGCTTATATGTAATTCAATCCTGTGAAGCAATTATTCCAAGGGAAAGATGACCCTTATAATCTTTGCACAAACACAAGGCTGTATGTCATGCCAAGCCAGCCTTAAAGCAATAATTTGGTTCCTGGTATGAAAATTGCACACCCAAGACTCTTGAGCTGTAGCCAGCCATCTTTTTCTTTTTCATATTTTCTCCTTCTTTTGCACATCTTTGTGGTATCCATCTTTGTAACATTACCCTCAAATTTCTTTGACTTTTTAGCCATAGCTTGCAGAGAAAGTAAGGTTTCTTCTATACAATGATTCCCTTCGTCATATTATATGAATGGCACTCTACCAAAATGATCTTTAAAAAGAAAACATTTCTGCTTTTTTAAACTATTGGTGCTAACCTATCAATAATCAGTGTCAGTAATGGCCTCTTAAGAAAGAAAAGGCACATATAAAGGCCCAGTTTTTGTTTTCTGTTATATTTTTTACAGATTTTCTGCTTATCTATGATGAATACTTGACAAACCAAATCCGCCATGTACTATATTTTTTTTTCAAATAACTGCTGCTAAAGTTTAGCAGTGTTAAGTACTGTGAGCATTTATGATTTTCAGCTTCATAAAATCATGATCTTTATGAAGTGGAAAGAATCAGTTGTAATGTCTGCTGCTTGGAAAGTTGGTTCACTATGTCATGCCAGATAATTTTTCTAAGCAGAATCTATCTTTGTTGATTTCAATGTCCATGGGGAATGATTATTTATTTCCATTTTTACAGAAATTGTGGCACAAGTTCAAAGGGGAAGTGGGGCAATGTTGGTTGTCAATAACTATCCTAGTCCTAGTTAATTTAAATCACAACCCATTCATTCATTACAATTTACTCATTGACCACAACAATATATTTATTTGTAAAAATACTGTATAGTCTATTAGTTATTAAAAGGAGGAATGGCACTTTAAATCTGTAGGAATAAAATTTAAATATTAAAAATATGATTTATGACCCTTTCAGAAAATGTGTATAAAAATATAAATTAAGCAGATAAATAAAAATACCAAAACTATTTTGTCATTGAAAACTCAGACGACACATTGAATAATGGATGTCTGTGTTTGTGAGCAAGCACGTCCACCCTACCTAAACTTAATCTGACTTTGTAAGCAACATATATTTGGTACATAAGTTGTATAGGGAAATTAAAACCCAACCACCCATAATTAAAACAGATTGAATTTTCCTTAACCTTAACAACTCAAAATATTAAGATTGTCTGTGATTATAAATTAAATAATATTTCTTAGAAAGTTATTCTTAACATCGCTTGACAATAGAATGAAACTCTGGATTTGAAGTTTAATTTTTATAATTAAATTTACAAATTTAGTTTCAGTTTTGAAGCAGAAATTTCTGTGTTGCAATGGAATCATATTTTTTAAAAAGAAAATAATTATAATATATAAATATAAATTATTATATATATATATATATATATATATATTATTTCATTAATAAAATAAAAATATATTGCTCTACTTTGTATTGAGCACTTTTTAAAAAGTAAATGCTATGAACAGTGGATTTTTTCTCCATCTATTTTTTCTCTCATTTGTATATATATATACAATTATTTATACATAAATTCTTTTAAATAGACATGCTGTCAGCTCACTGACATAATCCCAGAAAGGGAGCACCTGAGGGAGAAGGCATGTGAAGTTGTTTCTTCTAAATAAAATTATATAAAAATTTCATGATTCATGAAATGAGAAGGGAGGGGATGAACTCTAAAACAACTCAAAATACAACAAAATAATCAAACTAAAACAAAACATATGTTAGTAGGACCCATCCACCCCTCAAAATAATAAGTGGCCACTGTATTTTGCCATTTGACAGAATTAAGAAGCGCACTCACTAATGGAACAGAAAGAAAAAATTCAATGATAGGGTAGGAAAATCAAAGGCTGATCCGGCCAAGATAAAAAGGGAACAAAAACAAATTGGGGAGGTTGGGAATCTTGACATTTATCATAACAAAAGAGAATGCCAGGAACAGGCCAGGAATAACACTTACTCATATCAACTAGGGAAACAAATGGTGTCTAACTTAATCAGGGGGATGTTTCACAGGAAACTGCCCCATTGTGACAAGGAATCTTAAAAGAGAAGATCAAGGCTAGCCCTGTTCCCGTGAACCAGGCTTGAAAAGTCACCCACCTTTAATTGAAATCTCTCAATATCAAATGCTTTCTGTCAATTCTGATTTTCATCCTGAGCTGGTGCCCAAAGAATTTGACCAGATCCTGATAAGAATAGTATTTATATCACAAGATTCCCTCTATTTGTAATGTCCATACCATGATACTTGTTACGACTAGCAACATGAGAAACACCATCTGTTTCCAGTTGGAAAATGAGACAGCACATTATCGCATGCATACACCAGGTTGATGGAAACTAGCTGATCGGGAGCAATACATGCTGTCAGCTCACTGACATAATCCCAGAAAGGGAGCACCTGAGGAAGAAGGCATGTGAAGTTGTTTCTTCTAAATCAAGGTTACAATAATGGCAGTCAGCAAATCTTCCCAGAACGTCTGAAGGCTACATCATTGAGAGATAGTCCTTAATCAATTGCCAGGTAAATGAAAACTCGTGGTTGCTGAGATAATCTGCCACTGGTGCCCAACACCAGAAACAGTGAAACTCTGATGCTGACAAGCTGAGCTGGCCACAAAGAGGGTCCATCATGCACCCCTCCACTAATTCTCAATACAATAATAGCCTACAAGGCTATGAAAGGTCACTGGATGGAGGAATGGCTTTCAAGGCTGTCCGACACTCTCACAGGTATCTTGATTGATTCTGAGGCTTATGATAGTGCTCAGCTTCCGAAACAATGGCATTGATAGTAAGGCTAGGGAAGGTGTCCTTAACACTCCACTCACAAAATCAAGTCCTCTGTCAATACACTTTGTAGGAAAGCCAACCTCAAATCATGCCAATGACAGAACAAGTGCGGCATTCCCAGCCCCCCATTGGGCAACAGCCCCTCTGCAGACCAGATGCTTGTGACCACCCTAAAACAAGTGATAGCGTGCCTTCTTTCTGTTCCTTACACAGAGGAAGTAATGTCAATTGATTAAGGATGAAAGGAAAGACATGTACAGCAGATGCCTCTGCTCTACGATTTACACATTCTTGGATGAATGGTCCCTCTCGAGAGCTTTCCTATCCACACAATAAATTTTGTTGCCTCTTGAGCAGTGTTTTTTCTTTTTCCTATCCCTTTTTCTTTGAGATGGATTGGAGGAATGAGAATGAGAAGACAGAGCCCTAGCCAGGAATGAAGAAAAGCTCCTTGCCTAACCTGGTGCCTGGTTCATGCTGGTTCTTGTTGATGAAATCAGGGCAGATTGGGTCCTAGCGAACTCCAGGGTCTTCTCTGCCCTAATTGCTCAGCCGCCTTCTACTTCTTAGTAATTTTTTCTCATCTACTACTTCTTCCTCCCTACCCTTTTTCAACAAATAGGAACTTCCTCCACCGCCATGAAAAGTCCAGCTGCAGCAGCTCCAATGTTTGTTGCTGCTCCGACTGCTTCTGCTGTTCCTATTTGGAGTGTTGTCATTGTTCTGACTGCTGATGCTGCGATTCCTGTCAGGTTTTTTATTCCAAATTCTGCTGTGGCTGCTAAAATTTTCTGTTGGAGCTCTTTTGCAGGAGATCCCTTTTGCTGCTCCTTTTGCCACTCCTTTGGCTGCTCTAATCGAGAGAACTTTTTGGGTGGTACATCCTGCAAGGAAGGTGGGGGCAACAGACTTCTTCCCTCTCTTTAACACCTTTCCAATTGCTGAAGGCCTGGCTAGAATTTTCCTCTCTTTCTACTAGTTTGGGTACTGGTGGCATTACTGACGAGCTTGTTGCTGGTTTTGGATTTTTGCCATGATATGACTTTGCCTGATGCCCTACACTGCATGCCCTACAAAAGGAATGACAGCTCTCTACCACAATAACTATCCATCATAAGCCAGCACATTGGGGATCTCATTAAAACATTTGTGGGTCATTGTCACCATTACTTTGAAATCAATGGTGGCAATGACCACTTGGCTTTTCACTGACAACACCTACTCCACATGGACCATATTTTGCCACAAAGGCACTCAGATGGTCCTGCAAGATGTACATGGGCACCCCATGTAAGGTAATCCAGGTCTTCTGGGTGTCCATGTACTCTGTTTGCAATCTTATTACCTTTGTGGTGAGGATTTTTCCAGCCTCTTCCTCAAATGCCAGCAATATGTCCTACATTGCATTACTCCTTCTGCCCAAAACCTTTACACCAATGATAGGTCTCTTTAAGGCTTCTTCCATTCCTTCCCTGCTGACACCAATAAACTTCCTTGATTTCACATCATTTGTCAGCAGGGAGATATGTCCTGGTGTTCATAACTTCCATTATCGAGGGCACAAGCAAGCAGCAGTTCATTTCCAGCTATGAACTCTTCATAGCTTTCCATGAACTCAGGCACCTTCTTTTTGGGTCTGCTCTCCACCCATGCTGTAATGTTATTGCTCCTGATCAGGCATCTCAACTTTAGTAACTTTCTCACTGATATGATATGGCTTCCGTCTGTCTTTTTTAAAAATATTTTCATGGCAACTGTTCTGATGGACTTTTTTCTCTGGTGCCCTGATGAATTTAACTGTGCTGCTAGATTGGCAACAATATGGAATATCTGTCAATGACAACCTCACTTTCAGCTAGAGATAAATAAAAACAACATCTACACTAGTTTCTTTCTCTTTCTCCAAACATCAATTAACTTCATTTTGCTCATCTTGTTGTCCAGTTGTTCCTATTTACCTATGAAATAGCTTACCTATTTAACTTATTTGTCAGTTACAATCTATTTTCCTGTATTACCAACAGGTTATTACATGATAGTAAAGAGTGGGAAAGTATGCACATGAAATGTCTCAGGTAATTTTAAACTAAATAGTGTATGTATTTCCAGGTAGAAATGTAAAATTAAGCAGTTTTCAGTTACTTTCTTACATGACATTAGATAATAACACTTTCATTGTGTAATGAAGAATGTGTTGAATGAACACACTTTTAATCCATTTCACATTAATGCTAGTGTCTCTCAGGGGGTCTTGGACCTATGTTGTTTCTTATCTTCAGCAACAACCTTCTCGATGACATCAGTTCCAAAATAAGTATTTATGCTGATGACACAACTATTTACACTTGTCTTAGTAGCAAGTTCAATAGGAACTGACAAAGTAAAAGTGGCAGCTGCTCTCAAAAATTATCTTCAGTCAATGGTTAACTGGGACAAGGAAGGGCTTGTAAATTTTAATGCTTCTATAACAAAACTGCTATCATTTAATCCCCATAGAGAACTTTTTCTGCCTTCTTTCTTTAGCATGGCTGATGCTAACCTCCTGGCGAGCAACTCTTCATGCCATCTTAGGCTCATATTTTCCAGATATGAAGTGGAGTGATTACATTGAATAAATTTCTAAGTCTACTGCTAGGAAAGTTGGTTCACTGTTTTGTGCCAGACAATTTTTTCATCAGAATCCATCTTGCACATTTATAAATCTAACATTCATCCAAGCAATCCTGCTATATATTTCAAAATTCTTGACAAAATGCAAAGAGTCTGTAATATAACTGATCCTAACCAGGCATCTTCAATCATATTTCTACCACTGTGACATGGCTTCTATAATTAGGCCTTTTTCTATAATTATTTCATGGCAGTTGTTCTGATGAGATTTCCTTGTTAGTGCCTTGGCTATAAATTTAGGCATACTACAGGATTGGCAATGAGCTTTCATCATTTTACTGTTGAACTAGCAAGATGTAACTAAGTTCTATTCTGATTGTTTTCTTTCTTGCATATGGAATTCTCTTCTGGTTTCTTGCTTCCATGCCACTTCCAACCTTCAAAGATTTAAATGCAACATTAATCACCATTTACTGTCTTTCTAAGTACTACCTTCCATTGTTTTTCTGTATTCCTGAATCATGTTCTTTTATTATCCTTTCTTTTCACTAAAATTTTCTTATGTCTTTCCCACCCAGTAACCCCTTTTGTTTTAGTGACATTATCACCTTTCTTGAGGTGAAATGATTAAAAAAAATTTATAGTGACAAGTATGCGACAATCCATTCTCAAAGTATCATGGAGAGACCACCTGACAAAAGAGAAAACTTACTCCCATATCAGATGTAATAAAAGGAAGGAGACTCAGATATGCTAACTACTGCTAGAAAAGCAAAATAGAGCTTATTAACAATGAACTTTTGTAAAAACCAGCTCATAGGCATAACAGTATTAGATGGTCTATAAAAATATACATTGACCAACACACTCAGGATGCTGTGTACAATATGGATGAAGTACCAACTGTCATGGGTGAAAGGAAAGGATGGTATCAAATCAAGCAAATCTGAGCAAGACCAGATTATGATGATTTATTTATTAATTATTGATATTTAGCAATAAATAAAATACCAATTAAAATTCAATTAAAAATTAAGACTCCCTTTAAAAACTATATTTCTAATCTATGGCTATAAAATTAAGATTAAGGCAAAAACTTCTAAATAATTTAAATTAATCATGATGATCTCCATCTATGGCAGAATATACTCTAACATGTAATCATTATTTCCAAAGAGCTCATATTTGAAAAGCTATATTTTCCTCTGTTTGCATGTAAGCTCTCAGGCTGTTGGGTTGATGCCTTGATTGCTGCTGTCATGACAGTCCAGGGCTGCTGATCTGCTCTCCCCATCTCATTACCTATCATTGTTTTGCATATTTTTGGTTTAACATTTTCATGTTAGTTTCACCATTTTGCCCTTTTATACTGGTTTAGGGCTACTTGGAAGATTGTGTTGTGTCCCAACACTAGGACCTGAAAGATTTATACACAAGCAAGTATGAAATATGTTTAATGAGTGTGTCAATGGATGGCAGAATAGGAACAAAGTGGGATGGTAAATAATAAAAAAATATCTGTCTATATTTCTGAGATGAGGTATTATGTACATTATTTACATTATTCGGACTATTGTCCTCATTTTTGTCGCCATATTTATTACAACATTTCAGCCATTGTACGCTCCAGTGTTCTTCAGGTGGTTGGAATGTTGAACAGAACCCTTTATTTCACTCACTGGAGTAGACTGTTCTAGTTCCACATGCCATGTTTTAATGGATGTCAGTTATCAGTTATCTCCTGTTAATTTTCCCTCTGAAAAATATATATATATATGAATTTGGATCAAATATAGATTATAATCTGACAGAATGATAAGATAAGGAGCCAATGAAAAACAAACACAAAGGTAAAGATATTTTTGAGATGAGGTATTGTACTTATTTACACTATTAACATTGTTTGCACTATTGTCCTCATCTTTGTCATAATCACATTTCAGCCATTGTATTTCTTCAGATGATATACATTGGAATTTTGGTTTGAAATTATAACATATATCACCTGAATAAGGCCAAAGCATACAATGGCCTACATGTTGTGATTATGACAATAAAGATGAGGGCAACAGTCTGAACAATGGAAATAATATAAAAATAAAGATACCAGATTTTTCCTTTCTCTTCAATATTTCATTTTCTAATGAAGCTTAAATAAAAGTAAAACATATTAAATTTATAAATGTTTCCTATTTGTTCCTTATCCTGTCTTATTGTATTTTTCCAATTTTCAAATAAGGTGTTTGATGTCAGGATCAAAATTGTGGATAAACTTTTAGAACTTCACATTTTGTTTTGTTTTTGTACAAGAACTTTTGAGTTTTTCAGTCATTATCAAGAACTAGATGTTGTCAATGAGGGAGACTAGATTTTGTTGGCTACATCTGTTGCATCTGGTTAGCATTGATGCTATTGATTATTGTTGTTTGTTTATTTCCAGTTTGTAAAGTATTCTGGAACGGCATTTTGTAACAGTTTAAAAAGCTGAATAAATTGACTTATACAGGATGCATGTGCTGTAGACTTTTTCATGTGTCATTATTACCACCATTAACTAACTATCATCCCCAAAATATATTTTATATCTTCATGATAGGAATAAGATGAAACATGATGTTGGAAATGGGATATTAAGGTAGCACAAAACTGCCATAAAAACAATTCTGTCCCTACTGCTGTCATGTTCAAATTACATTAATCCAAGGTTTCTGATGTTACCAAAATATGTGAATGGAAAGAAATGGCACTAGTGTTTTAAGTGTGTTACATTCAGATTATCTAAAGAAAGTCATGAATTTTAGGGTTTCAGTCCTGATGAAGTTTAATAATTATGTCTAAATGAATGAACACTTAATGAACATTAATTTTATTTACATTAAAAAAGTCCATGTCCAGATTATAGTGCAACCTATCTGTGGGTCAACCACAAATACCCATTATACAACCTCAAATTAAGGGTGCAACCTATCTACAAGTGCAATCTATCCATGAATATATACAGTAATATATTATCATAGAGACTGAAAAACAGGGTGCTTCAGAAATAGCTCCCACATATTAGCTAGATGAAGATACCATTGCCACTAATATCTTACCATTATGTAGGAAGTATTTCTGGGAGGTATATGTGGGAGGTATTTCTGCCACACTATGTATAAATAAAAACTGTTTCTGTTCAGGATTCCTGCAGGTAAACAATAAAAGAAGCATGATTAATTTTTACACAGTTGATGTTATGAATGAGATCTCTGATTGCAAAGGAAATCATATAACAACCACAAAGGTGTTTTCAGCTTGACAAAGCAAGGTTCCATTCTCTGTCATAAAACTCACACCTTAACCTGCATAGCCAGAAACAAAAAGCACAAGAAGCATTTTGAAATGAATTATGCATTCAATTATTCCCTTGTACAATCCTTTTTAGGAGAAAGGGCTTCTTCATTTCCCACTCATTAATCAAGTGGAGAATCATAATCAAATATGATTTTGGCAATTTTATTATCATTTTAGGCTTTCTTTTTTTTTTTCTTTTTCTAATGCTTAATCATTTGCTTTCTTTTGGTTATTTTGGGATGTTGTAAAATCGAGTTGTGTATTATTTTTCTATGGATTGAGTTTGCAGAAGTTTCGATTTTCCTGCTGTTTTTTTTTTTTATTTACCATTCAAAAGATTTGGTCTCAGCATTTTGAATGAAATTTTTGTCCTCATGAGAAATATGAAATGATGCAGTGATTGAGGAATTCTTTCATTTCCCTGTGTAAAAATATTAAAAGCAAATAAAACAACAGGCATTTTCCTCTCCTTTTTATCTGATTAAATATTTGCTTCCATCCATTGATTTCTGCATTGTTATTAATGTTGATGAATGAACCTTACATACATTATTTAATTATTTTTACTTTATTTCAATTACTTTACACTGCTGTTAAATATTTTTAAAACAAACCGTTGGGATTCAAAATTCAGTTTAAATTTATCATATATTTTCATTTGCAGTAAAATGTAAAGATTTCAGATGTTATAATTGATAATATTCTGAAATTTTCTTATAAAACATATGACATATAAATGGTAAAAATAATGACTGAATGGGATAAAATTTTAACTGTTTTAATATATTTCATTGACAGTTTCATTACATAACTTATTAAATGTAAGGTTTTGGCAATATGTCAACATGAAAATTGACATATTACTAATTTTTTATTCTTTCACATTCAGTAATCCCTTGCATCTTGGTGATATTACCACCTTGCTTAGGTTGAAATGATTAAAAAAAAGAAAAAGAGAAAGCAGTGGAAATTATGAAGATAGCAAGAATAAATAATCACTGACCCTTCACTTGAAGAGCTTAAGTATTCACACAGAAGTCAGTTCCACAATATGTCAGTTCTTGAGTAAAAGCTGAATTTCAAACCAAACCCTTTTATTTTTTGCACTGGAATACATTGTTCTAGTTCCACATGTCATGCCTTTTCTGGATATCTCAGTCCAAACAATGTAAATAGTGTAAATAGTTTCTCATTCTTGTTTTCACTCTATTTACCTAATTTTTTAAAAATCTTTGTCAAATAGGCAATTTATAAAAATTTATTCATACTCTTTTTTTTGCTTGCTTACCTGAATTCCTTCCCTGCCTTGCTTGTCAATTTTCCGTCAAAAGATACATTTAGGTACCTCAACGCAGTAGAAAGTAGGAAAATCACTAAAAATTAATTTCAGTTGCATTAAGACCTGCAAGATAAGCTTAGATGTATGGAACAAGTAAATATGGATAACACACACACGCGCACACACACACACACACACACACACACACACACACACACACATATATATATATATATATATATATATATATATATATATATAAGCCCTCATTGACCTTTACTATAAATTTTATTCCTGCAGATTTGGTCTTAAGACTATATATAAAAATTGAAATCAGAGCTATGAACTGAGGTAACCAAGAATAGAACCAGGAGATATATTTAAATCTTTTCCACAATTTTTGTCTTAAACTAAAAAGGGTGGAGTTTAGTTTTATAAAAGACATCTCTGAACCCTATTTCTATAAAATATTTCTCTCCATAAATTTTTATGAAGCAATAAACATTTAATGTTTGAGGATTTAATATTACAGACTTATAGGCAGGAAATAATATTACATACATCAGTTAAGAATATATATAACATGTATTAGATGTATAATCTATATTCTGAATGTTTTGGTAAAAAGCAAAAGAAAATGACATTAATAAAATTTTATTTTCTTTGTTTTCAAAGAACTTTTTTCCTGAGTTGATTTTTACTCCATAATTCCATTAAAAAATTAAACCACTTTTGTTTTATGTATGTGCATGCATAACACAGAGAATACAAAAGAAAACTTACACCAATGTTAAATATGCATAAACGGAAAAAATCCCCAAAATGTAAGCAGTAAATTACTGATACCCACTGAAGAGTAGATGAACAAATCTATCTTAAGTCAGGATGCTGAAGGTAATGTCAATCAACTAAGTGACATATTTTTACTCACATTATATATATATATATATATATATATATATATATATATATATATGAATGACAGTGTGTGAGTTTTATTTTTTCATGATTTGTTTCATCCTGTAGGACTTCATTGGACTGAAGTAATGTTTTTGTTGATGTAATTATATATGCATAGGAAAGGGAGATGGGATATAAAAATGTAAACATAGGTTGTAATTATGCATAGGCAGAAAATGCTGAAGCAAAAATAAGAGTACTGAACTGTTAAGTAATATCAGTGAATGCTGGACAATCTCTTCACAGAAATTGGAAACAGCAGATACATGGTTCTACAGAAGGATGCTGAGAAAATAACATGGATCAAGCATGTGAGTAACAAGAAACCTTTAGAGAAAATGCAAATAGAAAGGACACTTTTGCTTAACATCAGGAATAGATTTTTTGGGCACATAACGACGAAAGAGGGACTGGAAAATTTTATACTCACAGGACATATTGAAGGCCAGAGGGATAGAAAACAATGCATAACCTACCTAGCAAGCTTGGGTAAATATATGGCATAACAAGGTTTTGGAGATATAACAAAAATATAAAATTTATTAAGAGCTATAAAGGACAGGAAATTGCAGAGAGCCATGATGGTCAACATCCTAAAGAGAAGAAGAAGAAGAAGAAGAAGAAGAAGAAGAAGAAGAAGAAGAAGAAGAAGAAGAAGAAGAAGAAGAAGAAGAAGAACAGCAGCAGCAGCAGCAAGAACAACAAAAAAAACAAATAATAATAATAATGTGGAGGAGGGGGAAGAAATGCTGAAATTTTTAAATGTTATTTTTTTGTTTTATAGATGTTTGTGGGTATTTTTGCCATTAATTTCCCTGGCATTGATGTGATATATAGAATTTTAAATATCATATTCTCCCATATATATATAATAAGATATTTTTTATGTTTCCCCAACTGTATATACACCCTTGTGCAAATTAACTGAAACAACCACTTTAGTTTCCTTTCTTTGACTATACAGTGGGCTTTAAACCCACTGGAGTGACAATGTAATCAATTTCTATTTTTGTCTCTGATTAGGTTATTTGCAGTGGTGAGCAGTAATATAAATCTAATAATAACAAAATTATCTTTTCGATGCATATCCAAATGTAAACAAATGACGTCACACATTATGAAATGGACAAAGTTCAAAAATTATTTTAAGACATTATATAAAAAAGAATGTATAAACATAAAAAATTACTTAAAATAATTGTTCAACTTTGTTCATTTCATAATATATATATATATATATATATATATATATATATATACCCTTGTGCAAATTAATTGAAACAAAATGAATAATTTTGTTATTATTTACTTTTTTACATATTTTTTCAATGAAACATGACCCAGTGCACATGCTAGTACTTCGTATGTCCATTCCACAAAGTCATTCTTTGCAGATTGACTACAGATTCTTCTTGATTGGATTTCAATCAGGAGAGTTTCTGAGACAGTCTATAGTACTTTGATTTGCTCACTTGTAATGCTTACCAGTGTGTTAATATAGCATTACAATTTTCATACATTTCCTTGAAGTAATGTCCATCAGAGACAATGGCCATAGGACAACTAATCAAAAGTCAAGACAATAGTGTCTGGGCATGATAAAAATCTGATTCAATCACAAATGATGCAATATTTTTCAAGGTCAAATAAATTTTATTATACACACTGAAAATAGATTCATATTACTGCTCACCACTGCAAATAACCTAATCAGAGATAAAAATAGAAATTGATTACACTGTCACTCCAGTGGGTTTAAAGCCCACTGTATAGAAAGGAAACTAAAGTGGTTGTTTCAATTAATTTGCACAAGGGTGTATATACAGTGGAGGGAAATATATATTGATACACATACAAATTTTTAATCTATTGTAATTCCAACTAATGAAAAAAAAGAGAATCTGAAGATAACAGCCCTGAAAATCTGCTTCATGTAGAACTTCCTGTCTTAGTTACCTACTGTGTGTTCTATTTGCAACTTCATATTAGGTGTTGTCATGCAGCACAATCACCAATCACCTTTCTTCCCCAGCAAAAATCTCTCTTCTATTCCAGTGCATTATTAAAATGATATTTTGACTGAATCATTTCTAATATTTTAACAATTTTATGCATTGTGTTGCATCTTCTTGCAAAAGTATCTCCAATTTATTTTTAAGATTTCAGGTTTCCCATAAGTGTTTCTGCTCTTAATTCCAAACAGAACCATTACCAATTTGTGTTTGGAGATCTGATCAACAGCAAATCATTTGCTCCTGTGAAAATGATACGAATTAACTTTAGCTTACTCATGCCCCCATTAACTTAAAGGCAGCACTTCTCGAAACACTCAGGTTTGACTTTAAATATCCTTTTTTTAAAAACTTCTCAAATCATTATTTACACTATTTAGATTGTTCAAAATGTTGTTGCCATATTCACAACATTTCAGCCATTGTACACTACAGCCTTCTTCAGGGTTTTTTTTTTAGGCATTTCACTCCAAGCAAGGCAGGAGTGCCACCAGCACACAATGGGTTACAAAGAGTGAAAGTAAGAGTAAAGTGGAATGTTTATGGAAGGGATAAAGAGAAGGACGGGATCAAAATCAAAGAATCAGAAGAAGTCGATTGACATTACATTTGAATATTTATCAGGGAAGCAAGAGGAAGAGAGTTCAACTGTCAGTAAGTGAAGAGAAGAAGCTGTTAGAGTAGAAGAAGCAGTTACATTTAATTTTTTCAACAGTGAAAGGGTGGGACCAAGATACCAACCTAGTAGTATCCTTAAATTCATGTAGTTGGGGTACATCAGAGTAGTTGCTATGGTAATTGGAATTTCAAACTGAACCATTTATTTCATCCACTAGGACACATGGCCCAGTGCATACAAGCATTGTTTGAAGTAATCCAGTGACTTGAGTCACTGGAATACTCAAATAATGCTTTTAAATGTAACGTCTAAGAGTTGTGAATTCAATACCCGGTCACAACAAAGGTGAACAAAAACTTGGAGAGTTGAGTTAAAGGGAAATAACTAAAACTGAATCTGAGAAATCTGGAAGAGGTATAGCATGTGGAACTAGACCAATCTACCCCAGGGGATGAAATAAAGAGTTTAGTTCAAAATTCCAATCACCGGAAAAAGGTCGGAGCATACAAAACATCATGAATATGGCAACAAAGCTGAAGACAACATTCCGAACGATGTAAATAGTGCAAATAATTGCAATGCATCATCTCAGAAATAGATCAGTCCCAAGATGTGTTTTCATCTACTGTATCTTTATAATAAGCTTCAGGGATCCACTTCTTAGTATTTTAAACACAAAAATTAAACAGGATAAAATATATATTTTATATTCAGTCATGATTCCACCAAAATAAAGTTAAAGACATGTATAAGATTTCCACATTCTGCAAACAATAACGATGTTGTGTATCTTTGAATAATTTGAAACATTGTTTGAGTATTAACTGCCATGCTCTTCATATCTATTTTATCTGACTATTTTATATTTTGATTGAAACCTAAATGTTGTAAAAATTTTTATATTTGTGGTAGTTTCATAATGATGTAAATCATTAGTAAATTGGTGGAAATTAATATATTAAAGGATTTACTTTTGTCTAATTAGATACATGCATTTAATTTTTGGTTAAATTAGGGTTTATAGGCTCCATTATTTTAATATTAAGAATGATGGGTTTTGAAGTACCCCAAAATGCCCAAAAAGTTATAACCTATAACAAATAATACTGTCATTATTAATTTTATGCTTTTATGATTTTTCACATCTGTTTGGATTATATCTTTCACATTTCACATATGTTGTTAGATGACACTGGTTAAATTGTTTTCTTAAGTAATTTACTATACCAAATGTAAAATGGTATTACCATTCTGATCAACATTATAAAGAGACGAGAAAAGAGAGGTTGTAGACTGGCATTGAGATCTCATCAATTTACAGTTGCACTGGCTAGATCTAAGAGTAAATTCTATGCTAACACATTTTTTCTTGCAATTCTCACTTGTGGAACTCCCTTCCATCTCTATGATTTCCAGCCAACTTTAATCTCAAAGAATTTAAATGCAATATTAATCTCTAATGACTGTCTTCATGATTACTCTTTTCTCTTTCTGCTCATTATGAATGTTTCTGTTCCTAATTCTTCCACACCCAATAACCCCTTGTCTTTTAGTGGCTTTACTGCCAAAAACAGTGCTAATAAACTGTTGACTTAGCTGAGAAGAAATTTAAAGAAATTCCATTGTTTTGTCATTTGCTTGGGTTTTGGGAAGTGAGTCAGGTTGAGAATTCATTATCACCTCTTTGTAAAAAATACTCTTTTAATCACTCAGCACATAAAAAAATTTAAATAAAAATGGAACAGACATTTTTATTGTAAATTGAATGTTTATTTACTTTATTCTAAAGAAATAAAAAAATTGTCAACACAAAAACCTTTGGAAATTAAATATAAATAACAAAGACTGTGATATTCTTCATTTAGAAATCTCTGTATTATGTTTTAACATACTTAAGCAAACCTATTTCATACAGTTATAAAATATTCAAAATTTAATGTAATGTGTACTTACTGAACAGAATCAGAATTTCATGACATGGAAATATTTAGATTAAGGCAGGCTTGGGAGAATTAAAATAAAATTGTAAAATTGGACGAAAGAAAAAGTATAAAATTCACTTTTCTTAAAATTCACAACTCATGGGGAAGAAATGGTAGTTAAAATTATACTGTGCTTTGGTGTTGATAGCTGTTTGGTGGCAAACTGTCCACTCTTGTGTGATTATTTTAAGGTAACTCTGCATGGTTGCCTTGAATGAAAGAAAAAATAAAAACCTAAGCAAGGATAAAAAAAAAAATAAAAATAAAAAGACAACGCAGGTATTTTTAACACTTTTTCTAATCAGCATACCATTTTTTTTTTCATTTTCCTCTCCTCTTCTCTTTCACCCTTTTTTTGTTCATATCTTGTCTTCTTGCTTGTTTGATTCT
The DNA here is from genome assembly GCA_963932145.1 of Acanthosepion lycidas. Lineage (NCBI taxonomy): Eukaryota > Metazoa > Mollusca > Cephalopoda > Sepiida > Sepiidae > Acanthosepion > Acanthosepion lycidas. Next base: position 64,999,622 of record OZ010583.1, read on the forward strand.
TTTACTCCCCATACTCTGGATTCTCCTGCCTCATTCAATCTGCAATTTTCATCTTACAAAGTGAATTATCAAGAAGGCAACCAGTGGACCTGTAAGACATCTCTAATATCATATGATTCTTCATCAGATGCCATGGGTGTATCTTGTTATCTGGCTACACAATCTTGTTAACTGCATGTCTTGAGATATTTTTGGAGATCACATGACCACAAGCAAGCTAACCAATGAAAACAAACTGATTGCATGACTTGGAGACAGAGGTACCAAAGAAGCACAAAATTTGTTACTAATTTATTTTTCTTTTGCATCTGTACTTTCCCACTCACTATGCTTTCTTTTTAATTCATTTGCAAACCTTATTTCTGCTGGTCTTTCTAAAATGTTCATTTTAAGTAAACTGCTGCCAAGCTGATAAATTTAGACTTTTATTATTGTAAAAAGTAATTCTCTAAATCTGCTTACTTCTTGTAAGAAAAAGTCTATGTTCTTTGGTAAATCATCATTAATTGTGTAGCAAAAGTTAAAACCAATACATTTTCCACCATATAACATGCACTTATAGTTTAGCAAGGGATATTTTTATAAAAAATAATAATATTCAACTAAGGAATTGTATACTCTTATATGTATTTCTTATTATCATAATTATATTTAGTGAGCACATGTGTTTGAGTAGAGATCTCTTTTTTTCAGAATAGTAAAACTTGGGCTGTTGCTTTAGACATCTCCAATGCATTTGATAGGGTTTGGTCTTCTTCACAAGTTGAAAGGTTATGGTATTTCTGGACAAAGTTTTAAACTGATTCATTCATTCTTACTAAATCATGAAATGAAAGTTATCCTGAATGGCCACTCTTTAGATCTTTTTGTACTAATGCATGTGTCCCCTAGGGCTCTATCCTCAGACCTACATTGTACTTAATTTTTATCAATGACCTTCCTGATGGCATCATTTCTCAACTCAGTATCTATACAGATGATACAACTATTTACTCTTGTCTTAATAGTAAGTCTTATCAGTTCCATAAGGTCAAATTGGAAGCTGATCTCAAAAATGACCTACAATCTGTTGTTAACTGGAACAAAGAATGACTTTTTAATTTCTCTCTATTAATCATCTAAGAGACCCTTTCTGCCTCTTTATCAGTATGACTGAAGCTAAACTTCAGGAGAGTAACTCATTATGCTTTCTTGGGTTAACGTTCTCTGACATGGAAAGAGTGTATTGAATCAGCTGCTAAGAAAGTTGGTTCATTGTGTCGTGCTTGACAATTTTTCTCTCCAGAATCTATCTTACATATCTAGAAGGCTTCCATTCGTCCATGCTTTGAATATTGAGGCCACATATGGTCCAGTGCTTCTGTTATATATTGAGAGATTTTTGATAAAATCCAAAGAATCACAATATTATTGGTATTACCTGGAATCTCATCTTCAGTCACTTTCCTACCAACATAATGTAGCTTCCCTGTGCCTTTTCTATAAATACTTTCATATTAATTGTTTTGATATACTTTCCTCTATGGTACCTAAACCTTATCAATTCATGCAATACTAGATTGGCAACGAGGTCTTATCAATTTACAGTTGAATTGACTAGATGTAACCATAAGTTCTATGCTAACAGTTTCTTTTTTAGCACTTCTCACTTGTGGAATTCTCTTCTGGCTACATGCTTTGCAAACAATTTTGATCTTCAAAAATTTAAATGCAATATCAATTTTTATTTTCTGTCTTCTTGATTCCTCTTCTTCTATTGTTCTTGCTCCTTAATAATGCTTCTCTTTTTTTCTTATTCTTAAACAACCTAGTAATCCCTCGTTTTAGTGGCTTTACTGCCTTGCTTGGGTAAATTGAATGAAAAAAATAAACAGTAGAATTCTTCTACTCCAACAGTTTCTTCTCTCATACTTCCTATCAATGGAACTCCCTTCCTCTTACTTGCTTCTTTAATAACTATAATCTTCAAAAATTTAAATGTAATGTCAATTGACATCTTCTGTTCCCTTGATCCCCTTTTCTCCTTTTTATCCTCCTCTGTTCTTCTTTCTAGCCTTTCCTCAACACCCCCTATAGCCAGTTTTTCATTTACTTACACTGTATCCCCTTGCATACTAGCAGCACTGCCACCTTGGTTGGAGTGTATTGCTGAAAAAAATTAATATCTAACAGCCTCAAAATCAAAAAATCTTATGAATGAAAATGTACAACTTGTCAGGATTTTAGCTAGGAAATGACTTTCAAGATAAGTATGCTTTACTATTAATCCATGAGAAGTTTTTTGCAGCAAAGCAAGGCTTAATTACAATTTAAGAAAGTTATCTCTCATTGAAACCTTTCAAAATCTATGTCTGCTAACTAAAAATTGTATGCCGACTAAATATAATATTCATAATAAAAAAATAAGGTCAGATTAAAACATATTAATTGCTTATATATATATATATATATATATATATATATATATATATACACACAACAGATTTTATCATTTTAAATGGAGAATACATATTTTTATTTAACAAGATTTCTGGAATATTCAGGCCAGTAGACAAATATAAATATATTGTTTGATAAATAATATTTAAAGTGATAAAAATCTATCAGATTAATAAATAAAATATCCATTAAATCTTTAAAATGTTACTTTGTTTATGTTCATATATAAAACTAAGCAGATATGATAATTTAAAGGAATCTATGATGAAAAAGATTTCACTTAATGGCACTGTTTTGACCTTGCTTGATTGGCAAGGCTTCATTATGACTGAGTTAGTTAAGGTACATCAGATCTAACAACAGTTTCCTTCTTCCCAGGTGGAAGTATGTTTGAAACCTTCCATAGAGTGCATATTTTTCTTTAATAAGATTTCTTAAATATTCAGGTAGATAAACTAAAATAAATAATTATAATGTTTAATAAATAAATAGAACGTCTACTCAAATATGAGTATCCACCAAAAATAACATTTAAAATGATATTTAAGAAGATCATTATTTTTATTTGTGATCATAATTCACTCATTTATAATTTTATATTTCATTGTAGGAATCATTATGAAACTAGTGTGTCACTCAGGAGTGTTTCAATATTTGTCTAGTACCAGTACTAATGGAGTATATAATATAAATTATTTTAAGAAAATGTAGAAAAACAGTATACTTTATATAGTAAGAAATATGGTATATATGTATGTAGGTGTATTTATTACATAATGAAATAAAGATTTGTGCAGCTTAAAACTAACTTAGATGTTTAGACATGCAAAGATGTGTGCATGTTGTGTAAATTACCTTATTACATGATTTCATAACATTTCTCTTAATCTGAATATTTAATCTTACCTGCTGAAAAATGTTGGTTATCCACTTTCTATCTATTAATGTATACTTCAATGTGAAGATTTCAATATATGGATAAGTTTACAGATGTCTGAATGCCATGGTTAAATTATATTTACAAACATACAGCATAACTTTTGTTGTATTTTAAATTGAAGAATAAACTAAAATAAATGCAGTATCAACTGCTTCATTATTAGCTACACCCACAAAGTCACATTGTTTTAGTTAATATATAATTAGAAAACATGCTGAAAATTAATTACACATGAAAAACTAAAGAATTGCATAAGTGGACCTCAGTTAAAACTTTGTAGAAACATTTATTTTTTAAATTAATAAAACATCTGCCTGATAATGGCAACAGAAAATTTACTTAAGTAAAATTAATTATCTTATTGCATGCTAATAGACTTTAACCTGTAATTAGATGGTTTGATTTTATAGATTTATTAAGTCTGTTGAATTTCATAATTAGAATTAATTATTTTCTTGTATTAAAGTTATTTATTTGTAATTAATATTTAAGTTTTTATTTATAATTTTCAGAATAAAATTAGCTGATAGATATTGTAATGATTTATGGGCCCATTGTATTTTATGGTGATTAAAATAAAAGAAAAAAGTCTTTTACAAGTAATTCATACAGATTCATGTGATGTTTCTCATTTATAGTTCATAATTTAAATAAGTTTGTATATTAAAGCAACCCACAGAGAAAAATGATTTCAATCTGAAACAGTTTCCAGGTATGGTGGTGTAATTGAAGCCATACCATTAACAAGAAATAAACATAAAATATGGTTAAGATAAACGAGCATTTTTATTTCCTGTGATTTACATGCTTTGATAGCTTTTGCTTGTTCTGGTGTTATGTCAGTCATGAAAGACTAAGAATTTGTTCAGGATGTAACATAACATAGTAGTCAAGATAGACACATCGAGAAAATCAAGACACATATGTAGACGAGTGAAATAGCCTCATGGGATAAATATTCCACAAATTATTGCATTGTAATAGCTGAGAGTTGTTCTGCTGGAGCTGGAAATACCTCGGTGTCACTTCTGGTAGACGGGTTAGGTTTGCCTGCCATGGGGTCTGTCACTAATACCAGCCAGGTTGGAACTGCCTTCATTAGCATGTCAGCCTTTTCTGATTGGTCAGGAAAGCTGCTTCATGAACCTAGCATTTTTGGATGGTATTCCAGATGTGGATTCATGGAGCTGGACAAAATTAAGCTCTGTTTTAGCCATATCACTTAGGAACATCAAAGTGAGCACTTCCATTTGAGTTAAAGAACTGGTTCTCTGACAGAGTATGCTAGAGGTGTTGGCTATAGCTGGACTTGACACCTTGGTGATTATCCCTAACAATGAATGACAAAAAGAGCTTGAATTAAACATGAGCCTAGGTGTATATGAAGAAACCATTTCAACACAAGTTACAAAAGTCAAAAACAATATGCTTATACACATGATATAAAACTGAATGTACTTACAGGCACTTCTTTTGTAACTAAACTCATGCAGGTTCATCATCTAATATATTATACTTAACGAAATATTAAAGAAAAAGAAGTTGGAAAAGACGTGTCTTCATTTATGCACACATGTTATCCTTTAGTCATCATGTTTCCAATGGATTTTGAGCAAACCTCATGTGATCAGCTTTTTTCGCTACAAAGCATGAGTAGCTGCTGATGTTTTGTGTCTCTCCACAAATAAATGCAAATTAACCATAAAAAATGAACACACTTTTTAAAAATGCACATTACAACCACAAGTGTTTGTGATTTCTTCCTTCTTTTTTAATATATAAACTATTCTCTTGTTGGAACAACTATAACGATATATATATATATATATATATATATATATATATATATATATATATATATATATATATATATATAAATAAATAATTTATTTTATCGTACAAAATTTAACGATAACTAGGAATAAGCAAAATTTAGATGGCATTTCAATAATAATGTAATAAATTGTCCAGTATTCACTGTCAGATAGGAGGATTGATATTACATAGTAGTTTGGCATTCTTTACTTTGTTTCTTACAAAATTTTCCTGTCTCTTAATACCTTGTTTAGCCTTTTAGAGGGATTTTTTTGTAAGGGGTCTTTTGCTATTTCAGTTCCTCTTTGGTTTTCAGTATCACATTTTCATTTAAAATATTTATGTACTTGTTTGATTTGTATAAAAATTGTGTATATATATATATATATATATATATATATATATATATATATACGCACACACACACAAAATAATATATTTTTATATATCTAGAAATATTGGGGTGTCCTGGGTACAACGATAAACTGCATCCAGCAGCAAAGCCTCTGGAGGTTTTGAGGAGCATGAAACCATCACTTAATTGCTGTTGTTCCCAGTTACATCCTAACCCAGGGATGGTAGCAAATGTTACGGTTCCACGTCAAATAGTTAACCCTGCAAACAGTGGTTAAAACACTATGAAAGTATAAAGATAGATTTTTATAGTAAAAATACCAGCAATACATTTTTGGAAACTTGAAAAACAAAATATATTACCAGCAATATATTTTTGAAAAAAGAAAATATTTCCCACAATACAAAACCCTGTTTACAAAAATATGGCAATGAAACCTGATCTCCTACAAACCAATTTCTTACAAACTTATCCTAAAAATTTTGTCAGTATTAAATAACCAATTGAGGATGATATGACGTAAAACAAAATACACCAAACCAAATAAACAAAACAATATTGAGGAAATGTAGTCATACCAACATAACAAATTTAGTCTGATGAAGTCCTGAAGGACGAGAAACACGTCACAAATAAACATTTTCCACTTTGTCATGCAATTTCCACATTTATATATATATATATATATATATATATATATATATATATATATATATATATATATATATATTATATTTTTTATTATAAGAGATTATAATAAAAACATTTTAAATTGCTACACAAATGCTTCCAGGTTTCAATACTATGATTGTACTTCCTCAGGTGATGGTTGTTTACTGGTGATAAAATAATTTTTTAGGGATTTAGGTTTATAAATATAAACAAATCTAACCTTATTTTTGCATTTAGCCTAGATCTGATAATTGATAATTGGTTAATTTAGACATACCCACAAGTATATTTTTAATTCTGACCTTATGCCTCCATCTTTAAATTTCAGAAAAGAGATAATGATTTCTTTTTAAATTTCCCTAAAAAATCATTTTATTACCAGTTACCAATCATTGTCTTAGGAAGTACAATCACAGTATTGAAACATGAAAGCTTTTGTGTAGCAATTTAAAATTTTTTTATTATAATCTCTTATAATAAAAATATAATAATATTGTTTTGCTCTACTTTGTATTGAGCACTTTTTTTAAAAGTAAATGCTGCAAACTGTGGATTTTTACTCCATTTGTTCTTTCTCTCATTTGTATATATATATATATATATATATATATATATATATATATATATATACGTAGAGAGAGAAGAGAGAGATAAATAGACCTATTCTGTCAGATTTGCATCCCTAACCACTTTTTTATTGATTTTTACTGTACAATATACAAATTCAATGCTGAAACTCTACCAAACAGATTTTGAGTAAAAAAATTTGTAGAATTTTGTTGATAAATAATTAAATTGCACTTTTAAATGTTTATTTTATTTGTAACTTGCATCTTACTGTAAATGATCTTTGTGAAAAGTAACATTTACCAAGAGTGGCCTATTACAAATTTTTAATTTCTATCCTCTAGGTATTCCTCTGAAATAGTTTTCTCCAGACATAAGTATTAATTTATCAACTATTTGAATTACTATTAGATTCAATATATCTGTCATTTGGAAATCTTATAGACATAGACTCTGTACTAAACCGAATTCCTTTAATGTCTGGAAGTAATTTCTTAAATTTTTGTTAAATTTGTTTTTCTTTTTTCTCCATGCACAACTTCTTTGACCAAATTTTCTGTGTTCTTTCTGAAACAAGCAAATATTAGACTTAATGAAAATTGATATTAAAGCAATTAATTATCTTGCAGCCAGTAAAGAATTCTAAAATTTCTGATATTTCATCATTAAATTACCATTCTTTAAATTAATGCAATTATAAATTATGATACTAATAGCTTTTAAAGAATAGTCATTAAAATATGGAAAGAGCATTTTAATCTTCCTAGTTCTAGTCTTTAGTATCTAAGCTTTCAAGATGCTTCATTACAAATTCAGCAGAAACATAAAATTCATTTTTAGTACATCTCTGGGGAAATTACATCTCTAAAACTATTAGATCTTTTTTTTTATATATTTTATATGTTTTATGAAAAGATTGGTCATTTTTTAATCAGTATAAATTTAACTGAATTTCACTGAAATTTTTGCACATTAAAATAAAATTTTTGGTTATAAGATTAATTCAGGGATAGAACTGATTACAATACTGTAATGTTTTTCTCTCGTGCCAGATAGAGATTCTATAAGAAGTGTCGAAAAATTCTTGAGTAGAAATCAGAGCAAACATTCCTTCCTATCTCTATTTGTAAAATCCATGAGACCTCCATCATGGAAATACATTAAATATTAAACTAAATAAATATTAACAATTCTCTTTCTCTGTCTGCAACTTTCATTCAATTGTTGTTTGTGATAATAAAATTAAATTTTTTCTGTTACAAAAATTGATGTAGGACTGAAACATTTTCAAAACAGAAGCTATGATCTGGAATTGAAATAAAAGTAATGACTACACATGCCTTGAATCCATCATAAATGTTCAGAATTTGGAATTAATAAATATTAAACACTTCAAATAACTTAGTGCATGGATCAGTTATACAAATTTTATGTAGGAAATAAGAAAATTGATCATAGAATACACTGCCCATGGTGTAATTTTGTCCAAAACTGCAAGATACTACTAAAGCAAAACATTAACCTCAAAACTCTAATTATATTCTTAAATAACTTTGTCAGATTGAACCTTTCATATGGATGTCATGCATGGCACTGAAGCTGCTCAGAAATGTTTAAACGGTCAATTGCATACAGACACTTTCTCAGATCAGTGGTTAAAATGCCTTGAACCAGGCCGATTTTAGTGAGGGTCATCCTTTTTCAAACTTCATGGACTGGCACCACAGATCTACAAAGATTTCTACCATATAATAAAAACTACATTTATTGAAAACTATGGTAGTTTTCAATAAATGTAGTGGCAACAATTAAAACGGATAGCCCATGTAAATAGAAGGAAAATAATGATATAATCAAAAATATAATTTTCTAAACTGTAGTGTATAACTAAACCCAGTTAAAGAGCAAGACTATATTGAGAACTAGTGAAGAGAAAACTGAACATTCAACATCTGGGCAGAAAAAAATATAAACATGACCCTATCGGTCCCACTAGTTCATTGAATCCACAGACATGGATCACTAATCAAAGCCATCTGCATTCATCTTCCTGACTAACGGACCAAATACTGCACACACTACCTAGAACAAAAGGTTAGGAAGAAAGCCCCAATCAGCACAAGGAAAGAGCAATAATAGTTAATGGATTTGAGAAAGTTATTGTCCTTAAAAATTGTTTTAATAGAAAGAATTTATAAATTTCAACTAATAGTGGCTATGGCTGTTCAGTTAGTGATTGCCAAATGTTTCCATATGTGGAAATAGCTAGCATTACAATTTGCTAACCAGAAAAACTCTCCTTCATCTTCTCATATACAGTCTCATAGCATAAATTATAAAATAGTTGCTATTGCCTCAATCCTAAGTTTTATTCAGAATGTAATCAATGCACATAAGTTAAAGTGATTATAAGTTATTTTCAATTAGGTCCTTTGCCACAGAAAATGCAGCATAAGCTTAATTTCATTATGAATATTTTAATAGCAAACTTTATTGATTATAAATTAATCACCTCTTCAGAAATATTTGTTTTTCTTTTTTCCATACTTTTCCTGATTTATTAGAACCTAGAAGTAAACATAATATTAATGTCTGGGACATAAAATGACTGTAGAATTCTAGTTTTGTAAACATATTTTCCTTGGCAGTATTTAGTAAACAGTTCCAATCTATTATTTTAATGAAAGACAAATTTAGATTTGTTCAGGAAATATTATCTTGAACATCAGGCTGATTTTTTAATCTTAATATACATGGACTGGCAATAGAGAATCACAAAGAAATTTACCAAATAACAGAAACCATATCTCTTGAAGACAGCAACAATAACTAAAATGAATAGCATATGTAACTAGAAGGGAAAATAATATAATCACAATGTTGTTTTTTCCACACTAGTTTAGACAAAAAATTAAAAAGAAAACCCCCACTAATACAAGGGAAGAGAAATAACAGTGGATTTGAGAAAACTATTTTTCTGAAAAAGCTGTTTTATTAAAAATGTCCAACAATATAAGGACATTAGTCTGAATGTAATTAATGTGAATACAAAAGTTATATTTAGTCAGTTTTTGTTTGTAGGTTTTGCTATAATTATCAAGAATATTAAATAAAAGAGTTTAAATTGGGAATAGAAATATGTATTTACTAAACTTTTCTAAGTCTGATTCATGGCCACAAATGTAGAATTAAACTCATCGTTACTAACCACTAAGAGTCATTGTCAGAGTGAGCTTGTCAATGAAATTACCTCAAACAATCCTCCGTTGATATAATGCTTTCCTCAACAACAATCAGATGTTCAAAGACCTTCACTCATGATAGAAGTATGCACTTCAGGGCACATGACAGGCCTCCCATTCATCCAAGTGCACAGTTCTCAAAGCAAGCAAGGCTTTCTTAGTGTCTTCCTTCCAAAAATCACTGATACTGACTAGCAACAGATGTAGGGCCCTAAATGAGTACAGAAATTGTGGTTGCTAAACAGTACGCTGTAGCAAGGGTCGGCAACCCAGGAGGATTTTTTTCTGGCTTGCCAACTTAATTGTAGTAAGGAATTTGCATTTTTGTTGATTGCGTTAGTTGTTATCGTGTTATTCTTTCAGTAAAATAAGTAACCTGTTTAAATCCTATAACATTAACTTTGTTGGTTTTTCTTTAAACCTTCATTACCAAGGCAGCCTTCTGGATGTAGCAGTCTGAGGTTGAGACAATTTATTATAGTAAATTTAATATCTATGGCCCTCTTCTGAAACACTGCATAGCTGTCTGGCCCACTCTCTCCAAAAGGTGACTCCTGCTCTATAGCAAAGCACTGAAATTAATACTAGTAATATTATAAAAAAATATAGGTTTTCTCCCTTTGGTTGATAACATCTGCTGATAGAAATATAGGGTCCATTTTTCTGATAAAAATTAGTAAGACCCAAAATTAGGTACCAAATTGAATTAAGGTGCCAAAGCCTACTCCAAAAAGAGGTGATGCTGGTCACAAGCAAATCCGAATAATGCAAGAACAAGCAGTGATTTGGATAAGAATAAGTGCAGCATCAGATAAGTTTCAATCAATTTCAAACAGATTTACATGTATATTTGCATTTCGACCCTGATGCTATAACTGATAAAAAAAATACATTTTTGGCAATCCTCTATTCTTGTTCTCATTGTATAATGTATTTCTTATATAAATTATGTTTTTTAAATTGTTCAATTGTCTCATCTTTGTTCATCAGCCACAATCAATTTGGGGAGTCATTAAATTTCCCACAATATTTTACTAAGAAGATTATTAGTATAAGGTATAACAGAGTAAGTAAAAATCACATTTTTCTATAAAAATGTGACTTTTACTTCTTTTCTGGTGGAAAGTGCAAGGCAGTATTATCTGTAGGGAAAGCCTATGAAAGTAAGAAAACATAAGAAAGAACAAATAAATATATTTAATTGGTTTGATTTTATTAGACAGCACCTTACAAGAAAGAAAATTTCAGACCAGAAGTATTAAAATAGTAAAAGTCCTGAAAAGCAGGTTGAATATATGATTGTGTTTTTTGTATATTATGTCTGGAAAATAGTGCTGGGGAAAAAATTAAATATAACAAATAGATTGTGAGCAAAATATATTTAATGTACAGATATATGTGTGAAAGAAGAAGAGATGCCAGTAAGTTAGTTACATTGATATAAATCATACATAGATTTTATATGATCAGAACTTTTATCTGTTGTTCAATAAATGTAAATTCATCAGATGAATATACAGAAAATCCTGAAATATATTTCAGTGCATGGAAAATCAAACTTGAAGAATTACAACTTTCACTTAAGAATAAGCTATACTGCGACAAAAACTTGAAGCTTCAATGACAAAAAGAAACAGATAAAAAAATGTTTTACTTTCCACCTCACTTGACATTTTTCATTACAGAAAGTGTACAATGCAAACTGTCGCTTGCCTATAAGCCTTGTAGATTTATTCTGTAGTAATGCTTTTTCTTCTCTTGAGGTTTTCATTCTTGTTGAACAGCACTTAGCTTTCAACATTTAGTGTCCCCAATGGTTGAGTTGGGCTTTATTTGTGGATTTTTTTTTACTGAAAATGAATGTATATCAATTTTTTCCATTCTATTAAAATTGCCTGTCTTTCTTTGTCTATAAAATCTGTGTAGTTTATGACCCTGTCAGTTTGGCATTGCAACTTTGCAATCACATTTTCAGTTTTTTTACTGATATTTTTATTTTTTTTTTTTGCTTAAAATTTTTAATGAATTTTGGATCTTTGTATCATTTTTTTTCACAAACTGAATGTAACTTTGTAAAATTAAAAAAATTAATGATGTTTTGGGATGACAAAAATTATAACAAGTTAACCCAATACTTACCAAATTATTTGAGGAGTTTTTAAAAACTTAACTTGAATAATTAGCTGATTATAAAATAATTTATACACATTTTAAGATTGATATGATTAACCATCAGTTGTAAGAAGACAGAATGTTTTGGTTGTTGTCAGTAAGTGGGAGAGCCTATGATGCAAACTATCAGTTGGGGATGTCAAAATCAAGCAAATATAGAAATTTAAATATCTGGAAAGTCTTTTAACAAATGAAGTAAAATGTAACACTGAAAAGTCGAAGACACCTTCAAAAAGCTAAAAAAAAGAAAGTATTAAAAAACAAGATACCATTAGAAACAAAGAAACATAGCCAAACCTCATAAAGAAAGCACCCAGATGATTGTCTTCACTGTATATTGGGTGGATGTTATGGAAAAAGACATTTGTTATTCTTCCCCTCATATATTCCATTGGTAATTTTAATGTCTTTTTCAAGAAATTTTCTCCTCATCATCTAAACAGTTGTTGTTTTTTTTGTTTTTTTTTTAAGCTTAGTGCCTCGAGCAAGGCATGAAGCCACTAGGATGCAGGGGGGTTGCAGAAGATTTGTAGCAAGAGCAGATAGGAGTGATAGAAGAAAGGATGAAGGGAAGGGTAGTGTGTAGATCAAGGTAACTGGAGATGTCAATTGACATTACATTTGAATAGTTGGAGATTATAGCTATCAGGGAAACAGTAATTGGGAAGGGTGTTCCACAGGCAAGAGGTGCGAGGTATGAAGCTATTGGAGTAGAAGAAACGGCTACATTTTAAAGTTTCTACAGTGTAAGGGTGAGAGCGGGATGCCAGCCTCGTAAGGTGCTTGTATTCATGGAGACTGGGGACCAGGGGAAGCAGCTCATCGGAGCAATTGCCATGAAAGTATTTGTAGAAGAGAACAGCACATGCCACATGACTAAACTACTCCAGCACATGCCACATGACTAAACTACTCCAGCACATGTATTGCTCTGGAATGTTGTCTTCAGTACCTCCTCAATTGTGTCTCTGATCTCTTGAACAAGCTTCCATGTCTTTATATTTGATGTCTCCAAAACTATCAAAAGCTTGTTATCTTCATATTTTTATGCTTCATTCCATGGTCCCTGGGGACATTTCTTGATTTATTGGGATACCCACTTCTCTTATTGACTGTTTGTATCCATTTTTGTTTCATTGAGAATTTATTTGTTTACACACCAACTCAGCCTTTTTTTCTTGTAGACATTTATTTTCTTCTGATTTGTTTAAAACCAGCTAAAATCTTTACCGTTCATTTTTTGAAGGAACAATTATTTATTTTCTGGCTGACTATTCTTATTCCCTCATTTTCTTCCAGGTTTTCAACTGTACTTGAGTCAAAGATTATACAAAAGTAATGTCCAAAATATAGCAAAAGGAATATTGAACAACAAAATACAAAAACTTAATTTTGCTGGTTGAAAAAGAAAATTGAACAATCAAATATTTTTCCTCAAAAGTGAGACAAAGTTTCTGTTAGACAACCAAGAAAGTTTCCTTTTTCCAGGAATACAGATATATGCATATATATGTGTGTGTGTATAGCTTCTGAATAAGAAATTTCCAAATTGAACAAAACAGATATGCTAATTTGTTTGACATATGCATATGGCTTCAAATAATCACGGAAAACACATGTTACCAACTCTCAAGCAAGAGGTTTCGAGTTCAAACAGTGCTGGAAGCAAAGTCTCACTGTAAAACATTAATAAACATCTTTTTATAAATATTTTTGAAAAACAGCAATAAGTTCAGCTAAGATAATACTTAATATAAGAACATGCAATAAAAAATAGAAAATATTATATATTCAAATGTTATTCAAGAAATAAAATATTCCAAACTTGATACATATATTTTAAATGTTTATCTTAAAAATTATAACACAAAATAACTCTGTTCTAAAGACATAACTGGAGAATGATGCAACCAGTGACCCAAAGGAATGATTCTAAGCCATATATTTAATATATATATATATATATATATATATATATATATATATAGGCATTATGTAACTGAGTTGATTTGCTGCTAAAACAGAATAATCAATCAATCAGTTTATATTAGACATATATTTATATTTTTAATGTATATTTTAAACATGTCATATATGTGAAAAGATGATTCTAGAAAATGTTAAAAATAGATCAATATTTTCCTCTATCTCATGTTTCACCAATTCTAAAAAAATGATTATTATTTTTTATATTTACTAAAAATCAGTTTAAAGAAATCATATAACAAAAACAATTGTTCAATTTAAAATAGAAATACAGTAAATTTGTGAACATCATATAAATGGTAACTATTTGGTTAATATATTAAAAATATGTAACTCAGTAATGAAAATAAACTGATGCTGCACTTTCTATTGCAAAGAATCTTACTGAAAAATATTATAAAAACGTTACCTGATATATAGTAAATAAAATGTAACTAAATTTAGATAGAACTATTTTACATTCTATGGCATAAGTAACATAGTATGTATTTATGAATTCTTGGACACTACTTTCATTCATTTGAAAAAAAGGTTCAAGATCTAGCTAATTTTCTAATCAAACTTACTGTTGCTGTATCTGGTCTGGTGCTCCTGCTATTTATTTTGAGGTTCTTGACAAAATCCAAAGAAGGATCTGCAATGTAATCAATCCTGACTTGGCATCTCCACTTCAGTCACTTTCTCATTGATGTGGCATGGCTTCCTTCTGTCTTTTCTGCAAATATTTTCATGGCAACTGCTCTGACGAGCTTTTTTCCCTGGTGCCTCGACTATGTGAATTTAAGCATGCCAATAGATTGGCATCTAGATTTACACGCATTTGCTGTTGAAATATTTAAATGCAACCACCACTTCTAGTCCAAATTTTTTTTTTTTTTTGGAGGGAGGGAGGGTTTGCACTTCTTTCCTGTGGGACTCCCTTCTTTTTACTTACATCTTTTTACTGAAGACTACAATCTTCAAAAATTTACATGCAACATCAATCGCTATCTTTTGTCATCTTGAATCGTGTTCATCTTTTATCCTTTCCTCAATTTCCACTATACCCAGTCTTTTCTCTCATTTTCACTCTCTGGAATCTACTGCATACTAGTGACATTCCTGCCTTGCTTCAGGTGAAATGATGAAATATATATATATATATATATATATATTCATACACGTTTCATTAAATAATATAGACAGAAAATCAATTATGGCATCTCTACAAATATTCTTAAATGTCTATAATTGGTAACAGAAGCCATTGGTTTATACCAACGGCTTTTGATTCATACTTCTACAATTCACTCTCGTGTGGTCATGTGTGATGTCATGAGATGCGGTGCGATTTTCACTTCTAGCATCTTATATGCACATGTTTATCGTTGCTTAGAAATCTTCTATGTAAACATTGACAGACTATCATCACTGTCATGTCCGTATATTGTTAAATATGTTGTAATTGACATCTTTGATAATGGCTTAAGTAAGCCGAAAGCTTAGATTGTATTAAAAAAATATGGATCACTACTGTGAATTTTTTTCTTCTTTCAACGATAATGTTATTAAACTTATCAGAAGTTACGAAAAAAATTTACATAAAATAAATAGACAATACTTGTCTATATTATTTAATGAAACGTGTATGAATGAAAAGATGCTGCCTAAATACACACAATATATATATATATATATATATATATATATATATATATATATATATATATATATATATATTGTGTGTATTTAGGTAATATATATATATATATATATATATATATATATCTTTCTATAGATAATCTGTATATTTTACATAATTTAAGAACACTTTTTGATGTTCAGATTTGATAATTTAAAATTTGATCTCTTTTCATGCAGCTCTAGTCTGTTATTTCTGCACAAAAATCAAAATATCATATAAAATTCAAATTTAATTTTTATTCATTAGCTCATATATAATATATCAATGTTCAGATTTGATAATTAAGGAAACTTACACATTATCAAATTTTTATATACCAAGGTTTTTCAAAGATTTATATTCATTTAAAAAATGAAAGAATACTTGAAAATCAATTTGGCTTAATGGCAAATCTTTAGCATTTGCTGTATTTTATCCATTTAAGTCAACATCCTTATGTAGAATCTGACTTCTACATTTCATACATCACACCTAATTTCCATAAGGAATCTATTTAACAATGTGCTGATTGGACAACACATATTAAAATAATATCATGTATTTTTCATGTGCAAGATCTAAATATTGTGCAAGCTAAACACTTTTAGGCTCCAAGCTAAAAGTACAACAATTAACTTTTTCTGATTGGTTAATAAATACCAAGGTCATATTTACACCTATGCACAAGTGTTCAAACCAGAGAACTGCCAAAATTAAGAAAAGATGTTTTCAAGTCTATCATGTGATCAACAAGTAAATAAATATAGACCACCTACCAATCTCTCTAGTGTGCATTATGACAGCAATGTAATCACCTACTAAAAACTATGTCACACATTCTGAGGATAAAAATTACCTTTTTAGATAATCTCAGCCTTCCATAATATTCACTCACTCAAGTCGTTCACATAGCAGCTTTCATTCATTCCTGCAAGTGAATTAACATCTAATTACTCAACTTCAACAGTGAGAATCAAGTTGCCAAATGAATTCTTGTCAATCAACTATCTGAAGTTTAAAAGTTACTTTGATAGCATAAAAATATACTTTCAGAATTCACTCACTCACATCACACTGGATTTCATTTACTCACAGAAGATGTCAATCACAGAACATTATTATTACACACAAGAAGTTCTCAACCATAGGACATTATTATTACATAACAGTTCTCAATTACAGAACATTATTTCATCCAGAATTTATTTACTTCTTGACAACATTATGGTCAAAGAAAGACAACTTTAGAACAACTAAGTTTTTTCCTGATTTACACTGGAAATTTATATTTCACAAACACTGTTTAATTACCTCATAAACAGAATTATTCTTTGTCTGTGAAACTTACATAACCACAATTACAACAAATATTTCTTCAAGTAAACACACACACTTCATAACTCCAAACACCAAAATAAGTGTTTTACACACACAATTAAAATAACAAAGATCATCAAGATATCACTCACAAATCTTTACTCATTTCAACATAATGCATTGTATTTTTTATGCTATATAAATCAAAATCTTGTTTATTATTCAAAAACTGATTTTTGTATTATTTCTCTTGTTGTTCATTGTTTCTTGGCACATTTGCTGAAAGTAAAAATAGTAGGGAATTGAATTGAGGCCATTTGATCCTCTACACTTATGACTTTAAATCCAAATATTACATTTTATATTTAGTAAATATTAATATTCAACTGTTAATCAGTTTTTATTTCTTTGAAGCTTATAATCTGTTGTTGAAATCTATTTAAAAGGTAAAATATATTTATTGAATTTGATAGAGGCTTAGACAGATTATTATTTCCAAATTAATATGCAATTTTTAATTTCTATAAAAATATAACTGTGCCAAGAAAAAACAAATAAGCAGATGACATATAACAATAGAAAGAGAAAAGTATATGAAAATGATAACTATACTATTGTGTTATAATGAGAGAACTTTTCAAGAAAGATAATATTAAAAGGTTGCAAGTATATAAAGGGAATAAGATAAATGACTTGGCCCAAAGATTTCAATGCCTAGTTACTGCAGTAGTCAACAAAAACTTGGATATTTCAGTTAAAGGGAGATAACTGAAATAAAGGGTTCAAGTCGAAATTCCAATCACCTGAAGAAGGCCAGAGTGTACAATGCTTGAAACGTCTTGAATATGGCAATAAAGATGAGTACAACAGCCCAAACAATGTAAATAATTACAATACCTCATCCTATACAGATTTAATTTCTTGTCATTTTAATAAATGTTTTCCTTCTTGAAAGATAAAAGTATACTTTATTTCTTTGTATATTTAGTACTACTATTTAGTAACAATAATTATTAAAACTTTGGCTGTATATAACTTTTTAAACTCTTCATTAAATTTTATTTTCAAAGTTTTTATTTTTACTGAAACAAATTTGAGTTTTATTTATATATATGATTTTGTACTTAAAATATTTTAAGTTTTCTTTTCCTTCATAGAAATGTTTCCTTTGTTGGAAAATCTTCCCATTTTAAATAATTTCTCTTTTTTTTTTCAAACTTTTTATGGGAAAATAAGAAATCTGGAATATTTTAATGAATAATTCTTGATGTTTATCCTTTATTGGAAATCAATTTTTTTGTTTTTCTTGTTTGTTTGTTTGTTTGTTTGGTTTTTTTTTGTTTTTTTTTGCAAGACCAGTATTTATTATAGAACCAAAAGAAAATGTTCTTTAATTTATTTTTCTCTCTAAATTCCCATTTCTTTGCATTTTGATAAAGCTAAAAGAAATTCAGGAATTCTAATTTGTTCATCATTTATGATTTTTGCCTGCTCAAGGAAACAGAATTGTTAAAACTCATGAATAAGAATTTGATAAAAATTCATACTTGCTCAAAGTTGTCCAAAATACAGCAATCACCTTATGACAGCAACGAAAAAAATATTCTTTTTTAATTCCTTACAATAAACTTAATATTCATGAATTAAAATATGGGTAAGCCAAGTCATAAAACAAAATACTCATACAAAAATCAGAAGAAATCACAGAAAGGAAGTAAGAATTCTTTGAATGTTTATGGTAATTTGTTTTATTTTGTATTGGCTTTCTCTAAGAAAACCCTATGATTGAATGGGATGATAGGAATGAATTCTGGACTTGAATAGAAAATGATTTGATAGAGGCAAAACTGAAGGAAAACAATAAACTGTTCAGAAGATATACTCAAGGTAAAACTGTAAAAAGGATGTTAACAATGAAAATATGACTATAAAAAGATAAACTGTGCCAAGAAAAAATAAATAATCAGATATATAACAATAGGAAAAGAAAAGTATATGAAAATGATAACTATACAATAAACTTGTGTTATAATGAGAGAACTTTTCAACAAAGATAATATTAAAGGGATGCAAGTATATAAAGAGAATGTGATAAGGAGATAATCATGTGATAGGACTTGCTAACAAAGGGAAATAATAAACAGGTAACTCTAATGTCTAAAGATTTGATAATGTAATAAAAAGAATAAAGAATTGATTCACCTTGAAAAAAAAATTAAAATAAAATATAAAAGTTTAAATATAGCAATTAAATAAATATTAATAACCATATAAAATAAAGAGAACATTTATTATGTCTTTATTTTGAGGGTAGCAACAGAAAATTAAATAGAGTGAAGGAAGCGGTGAAATGAAATTTTATGTTTTAATGCAAAATAATTCTGTATAAATTAATGTCCCTTTTATTAAACAAAGTCTGAAAAAAATTATCATGGCTGATTCACTTTTAGATTTTAGTCATTAAGATGAATTTCAATTTTACTTTTTTAAATCATTACTTTTGTTGTTTATTTCTTGACCACTTTTAGATAAAATAACAAGGCGATCAGTTTTATAATAAAAGAATAATGGAGCCATTATTTAGTTACAGCACAGATGACAGACTTCTTTTTCTATGTGCCATGCCCGGATGTGGGTGATAATGACTCTCCAGAATTCCCTGTCTTTTGTAGATCTAAGTAATGTTTGTCTTTTTGCTATCTCCCCTAATCTCTGTTCTGCCATCAATTTACACAGGCAAGTCAGGTAGGTTATGCTTCTGTCCCTCTTGCCTTAAATATATAAAATGGGTATCAAATTTTCTATGCCCACTTTCTGCATGATGTGCCCTATAAATTTCAACTCTTTCTGATACTAAATAAAAGAATTCTTTATGTCTCCATTTTCTTTAAAGCTTTTTCATTGCTCACATGTTCCATTTATGGTATTTTCAGCATCCTTCTATAGAACCATATTTATGGATCATCAAATCTCTTCTTCATCTGTGATGTGATTGTCCAGCATTCACCACCATATTGGAGGACTGATATTACATTTTCTTTGTTTCTAACAAGAGTTTTCTTTTTCTTCATACTTTGCTTAGCTTTTGGAAGGCATCTTGCCAAAAAAGGCGTTTATCACACATTAATGCATTATAGAAACAGAAAGGTAACCTCATGATCCTCACAGATATAGAGGTATTTCAATTGGGTCCATTATAGTGAAAGTATAAATGAATATATACATAGATATAGGCTCTCATCATTTTATGAAAGTTAACTCCTCACAACCCAGTTTGATTTTTATCCTAGTAAGAGATGCAATGATGACATGTATGTCATCAAACAACTCCAAGAAATTGCTTACCTCTCTAATAGGAAACTGTATACCTGCTTTATCAATCTCACAGCTGCATATGACCACATCAATAGAGGTTTCCTATTCTCTTCCTTTAGACAGGGCCTTCCAAGCTCCAAATCCACTAAATGCATCAGTGGAACTGCATTGATCTGCAGAATCTTACATGTCTGACAAAGACCAAAATATGGAAACATTTCAAACCTAAGTCAAGGAAGAAATGAGAGCCCCAGTCTATTTAACCTCTTCCTAGAGTATGCACTGTACATTTACAAACACAGATGTGATGTGAGGTACATTGACCATTTCAGCATTGCATACCACATCCCTAAAGAATATACCAATAGAAGACAATATCTTGCATTCCCTCCCAAATCCAATGTACTGATGATGAGGTGGATCTATGCTGATGACATAGGTATTCATAAAAATAATAAGAATAATCTTGAACAGAAAATCAACATCCACTATTAAGTGATCCAAGAAATTGGATTCATGATAAACCTTTTCAAAACAGAAACTAGGATCTTGAATTGGAATGAAAGCAGTATATAAGTTCAGGATGTGGAATTAGTAAATATTAAACACCTCAGATACTTTGGCATATGAATCAGTTATAACAAATTTAATATAGGAGAAAAAGAAATTAAATATACAATAGGGTGCATAGGAGTTAGCTTTGCCTAACACAACAAAATGCTACAAAACCTGAAAATGCTAAAATCTCAGGTCATGTTTTTAAATATCCTTGTCATGCATAATACCAAACCCATTTAGAAATTTCTAAACTGTCAGCTGTATACAACCATTTTCTAAGATAAATGGTTAAACTTTGAGCAAGTGAATCCTGAGGCTTTTCTCAAAAGATTATCATTCTTTGAACATTGTTGACTGAAGCTGCAGAATCACAAATTTAGAATTGTACCAAGTAACAGAACCCACTTCACTTGAGGACTACCAACAGCAGCAACAATGAAAATAGATATCAAAGAGAAAATAATGATATAATAAAGATGATGATATTTTACACTACTTCAAATAAAATGTTAGGAAGGAAACCTTCATCAATACTGGAAAGAGTGATAATAGCTACTGGACTTGAGAAAGATTTTATAAATTTCAGCTGAAAGCTGTATTAGCAGCTTAGTCAATGAATGCCAAATGTAATGGCTTCCATTACCATTAATATTTCAATATTCCACTGCACCTTCAAATACAATAAATAGTATAAATTCAAGAAGAGATTCAAGCATTGAAAATTATTTCCACCATTCTGTGTATGTTAACCACTTTATTATGCAGCTTACAGGCACATTTGCAGTGAAATATAGATACTGTATAATAATCTGGACTACAAGAGATTGTAGGTTAAATTAAATGAACTACCAATAACCATATTAAAAGCCAATCTTTATCCAAAGAAGGTTCTGCCATGTACAATTAGAATAGGAAAGGACCTTCTGGCAAAGAAAACAGTTGAACAAGTACTGTTCCCAGTTAGACCAGTTGAAGACAGTAATCAATGAAAAGCATCCAGGATTGCTTAATATAAAGTTTAATTTCCCATCATAGACATCATGTTTTTTTGGTGTTCAGGCAAAAATTGCTACAGTTTGGCTGGGAAATTTTCATTCATGCATCATATGCACCAGAACTTGCATTTTCAAGTTAACTTCTATTCTAATCTTTAAAGGATTCTCTTGATGCAAAAAATCCAATTCCCTAAAGGACTGCATAAGTCACCTTGAACAAATGTTTACTGAGAGAGATAAAATTTTCTGGAAAGCTTGAATTATGAAGGTGCCTGAAAGATAATGGAACAAAAATGGTAATTATGTTCTACAATAAAACTAATGCCAAAAATGAAAATAGTCTTTTATTTTTACTTAATATGTCATACACACTTTTTGCTTACCCACTATACATCTACCATTACCAGCTCTCTATCAGTAGTAATTGATGTATATTTAATTGGTCATTTAATTGATCACATGTTGTATCTATGATTAATTAATAAAATGAACACAATATTCCATCAGCATTATCCCAGATCACGTTTTTGGTGATCAGGCAAAATTTGTTACAGCTTGGCTGCAAAGTTATAGCTCATTCATTATATCCACCAAATAAAGGCACTTAGAATATTTCTTTCCTGAGAAAAATAGAACTTTTGAAAAGATGAAATGATGAAGTTGAAAAATGGCAGAAGATAATGGAAAAAAACAGTAAATACAGTGTAACCCGGATATAAGAGAAACCCAGATATAAGAGAGATTTTCTCTGATCCCAAATTAGGGCCATACTTACCTAAACAAAATAGACTAAACCCGGATATAAGAGAAACCCGGATATAAGAGACATATTCTCCGGTCCCAACAACTCTCTTATATCCAGGTTACACTGTATGATGTTCAATAGTTAAAGTCCAAAAATTGTCATTAATAAATATAATAAATGAAATACAACATTTTGGTCATCAAATATATGCTTACTATAGCTCACGCTCCATCAGCAGCACTTGATAATTAGTCACATGTTATATCTTCCTTTAATCATATCATTTGACTGAATATAAGATAGATATCTTTCTGTCATACCAGCTGTAACTGTTTTTGGTCAAACCAGGAGAGAATTTTTTAACAAATATTATATTTAATATTTTTGTTTAAATTTTTGAGATGAGGAGTTATTATTTATACATCGAATATTGTCCTCATCTTTGTTATCACAATGTTTCAGCCCTTGCTTTGTACAGCTTTCATCAAATGCTCGTCAATCTGGATAACCTTCAGAAAAATTTCAAACTGAACCCTTTATTTAATCTACAAATTAGCTTGTTCTCATTCCACTGCCCATGTCTAGGGATATCTTGCCTAGTTCCTATTTAGTACAACTCAGTTATTGTTTATCCCATTATGATAATAACAACAAAGATGGGGATAATAGTCTGCATGTAAATAACCATATTTCATGATTTATATACACATAATAACTTAAGTAGCAAAGATTTCAAGGAGACAAGTAATTTGACAAAATAATTCACTGCAACATTCATGAAATATTAAATATATAAGTAATGATGCATTATAAAGTGCAGACAGAGAGTAATAATATTTTACTTGTATAAAAATGACATCATCTGAGAATATTTTCAAATTTTGACAAATGGGACTAAATGGTAAATTAATGATATACCTTAAAAATAGTTGCTGTTTTATACCTAAATCTTATTATTAGTGCAACAAGGCCATCTTTGGTGATTTGCTATACTAAATTTAGTAAATCTCAATGGTGCTTAGTAGAATAGTCTCACAGACTAATTTGCTTTTAAATGGAGTTAGTTCACTCCTCACAGAAATTTCCCCATGCCTGTGAATTTTTGATAAATTTAGCTAAGCTTAGAATGATAATCATAATTCCAAAGACAACTTCTTCCTCTTCTATTTGTAGAGTTCCTTCAGGACATGGATGATCATGGCTCTCCACAATATCCTATCTTTTATAGTTCTTAGCTATGCTATTTTTACTATCCGTCTCACTACCTGTTCTGTTGTCTATTTACACAAACTCATTAAGCTGGTTGCTTGCTGTTTCCTTCTGCCTCTCTTGCCTTTATTATACCCTGTGAGTATCAAATTCTCCCAGCCCTCTTTTTTCATTATGTGCTCCAGAAATTTTAACTATCTCTTTCTGATTCTAAATATGTGTTGTTTTTGTTTCTATTTTCTTTAAAACTTCCACATTGCTCACATGTTCCAGCTATGTAATTCTCAGTATCCTTCTGTAGAACCACATTTCTATTACCTCAATTCTCCTCTTCATCTGTGAGGAAATGGTCTAGTATTCACTACCATGTAGAAAGATCTATATTACATAGCAGTTCAGCACTTTTTTTTTGTTTCTAATAAAATTTGCCTGTTTCTTAATACTTTATTTGGTTTTTGGAAAGCATCTTTCACTATTCCTATGTGCCTTCAGAATTCGGTGTGACATTTTCTGTCACCTTTCCAGTTACCTAAATGTTTGACATCTCCAATTTGTAATTTGTATCTTGGGCTGACCTTCTTGCTGACAACCATATATTCTGGCTTCTTACAATTGATGTTTAGGAAGTTCAATTAAGACAATTGATGTTTACTTAATATAATTTTAACAAATGTAATACAAATTATTTTTTTAAATGGAAAGTAAAAAAAATGCATAGATATAAGATTATATAGAAGCAATACAACTTGGCAGGATAAATTAAAAAATTCTAAAACTTAGCTGAGGAAATATGTGTTTGTTTGTTTGTTTGTTTGGGTTTTATGGCATATCAACCACTGTGGGTTATTTAATGCCAAATCCAGTTTATATGAATTTTAAATGCCTATTTTGTATGGAATAAAAAATGTATAACTGGCAACATTATTGTTTCAAAAAAAAAAACGTATACCTGGCAACATTACTTTTTTTACAAAAAAAAACTTAGAGCTGGCAACATTATTGTTTCAAAAACTTAGAGCTGGCAACACTATTGTTTCAAAAACTTAGAGCTGGCAACATTATTTTTCTGAAAACATTATCTGAGACCTTGCTGTTGGATGCAGTTTATCGCCATACCCAGGACACGGATGTAGTTTACCGTCATACCCAGGACACGGATGTAGTTTACCGTCATACCCAGGACGTAGGAAATATGTGAAATAAAAACACAAGCAATAAGTAATAAGAAGATACCAGCAGATGTCTCTTATTCATAGTTAACAGTTGGCTTTCTTTAGCGACAAAGTAAAAAAACTGAGTTCCTTTTCCTGATGTTTATTAGATGCTGATACAGTCACACTCTTTCAACATTGCAGAACTAGATAAAGAAACAAACATTTGTTTAATCATTTCACCCTAAGCAAAGCGATAATGCCACTAAGACACAAGGGGTTATTGGAAGTGAAAGAGAATGAGAAAACTTTAGTGAAGAGAAAGAACAATTAAAGAACAGGATTCCGAAGGACAAAAGATTGTCTTTGGCATTGCATTTAAATTTTTGATGATTGTAGGTGGCAGGGAAGTAAGAAATCAGAAGAGTTCCACAAGTGAGAAGTTCAAGAAAAGAAGCTATTATTAGGTTGGTGCAAAAATAATGACGTAATAATGTCGTTTTTTGACGTATTTTTAACGTCAGAAAACAACATTATTACGTCATTATTTTTGCACCAACCTAATAGAATAGAACTTAAAGTTATATCCAGCTATTCTAACAGTAAAACAATGAGATATAGTTGCTAATCTAGTAGTAAGCTTAAATTCATGTAGTCACAATACCAAGGAGAAGAGCTCATTTGAACAAATCCCATGGAATTATTTATAGAAAAAAAAGCAGAGGAAAGCCATATCATGGCAGTGGGAAAGTGAGTGAAGCTAAGACACCAGGCCAGGATCCTTTTTGGATTTTGTCAAGAATCTCTGGATATATAGCGGGAGCACTAGACCAGATTGGGCAGCAGTTAGTGGAACATTCAGTTCCACACACAAAGGAAAAAAAAAAAAAAAAAATTACAATAAATTCAACATCTAATGCAAATATGTACATACGACTTTTACCTGCCTTTGAGCAGTTATTTCTTAAATGCAGTTTATCTCTTTATGACCTTTGAGTTCTTTGCATTGTATTCTTAATTAGAAGATAAGAGAATCCCAATTCTAACCACCCACCAAATTAATGCTTACGCTAGAAGAGATGGAAATGCCGCTGATGTCTTATAGGAATTCACAGGTACACAGATAATCCCAAGGCAGCAGAAGACAATGTGGAAAGTTAATAACTTTGTAGCTGCAGCTACAAACAACATTTTATCATAAAAACTTTTTGTGCTTTAAAGTATTATATATGCTTAAGATATTAAATAAAGATATTTATGCCAAATTTTATTTTATTTTTATTCAAAATTTAACTTTTATATCTGAAATGTGTCAAATAACATGGTAAAAAAACAACTTTTCTTTCACAATAAAGAGTGTAAGTTTTTGTTTTCTTGTATGTTTTAACTTTTTGTAAAATCATACATAAGTTTGTTTAATGTAAAACATTTAACTTTTTCTTCACCCTTGGTCAATGAGACAAGTTGCTTTTGCTTATTTGATTGGCAGTGAGAGACTTCAAAGCTCAGTTTATATAGCTTTGATGAGGTTTGTGACATAGAAGAATTTCTACTTACTTTTTGGCCCTTGGCAATGAGACAAAAAGAGGGAATAACTTTGAAGTGTGTCTTCTTGATACTTTTTTCTCCCCTTTCTATTTGATTCTATCATTATTATCTTAATTATTGTGTCAATGCATCTTTAGCCTTTCTTTACATTATCTGAAGTCATATTTGTTCTGGCATTCATTTATTTATTTGATGTATACAATCTTGTTCAATCTCCAAAACTTTTACCTCAGACAAAACAGGTCTTCTTATCACTTGAAAGCAGCATGGATAAATGTATCAATTGGAATTGGTCAAAATGTAACATATCTTTGTCATAAGACTTCTTGATTTTCTCACTTCTTTCTTTACTATTTTTCTTTTCTTCTTTCTCTGCTTATCTATGTGTTTTTTTTTTATTTGTTACTGAACTCTTTCTTTTTACATTCCATTCCTTCTTCTTTTTTGAATCTCAGTTTTTTTTATTTATTTCCTGACTTGTTTGCCTTTCATCTTTTCTTCATAATTTTCCTTTTTTTCTTTTTCTCTTTTAAATTTTGGTCATCTTTTCTTCCTTTACTTTTTATTTCTATTTTACTTTAATTTTTTCTCTGATTCTTTATTCTAGAATTCTGTTCTAATCTCCATGTTCTTTCTTCCTCTATTCTCCATATTTCCATCTTCTGAACATAAAGAAAGTATTAACAAACATCTGTGTGTTCTCATTGATTTACCAGTATGCAATCTGTCATTCTATTGAAAGTATTCTAAGACAGTTGCCTTCATGTTACTTTTAAGCTTTACTTAAAACAGCTTTTCCTTACGTCTCCTCATATCTCTCTATCATCACATGAATATTACGATATTCTTAATGTTTCTGATGTCTTTCTTTTGATCAAAATAATGAAATACATGTACAATTTTGCTGACATCAATATGGCACTTGGCACTTATTATGAAACAAGTTTTACTTATTCATGCTGAGATTCTTTGAAAAGTTCTTCACACTTTGACAGTTCTTACTTTTTTATTCTTAGTTTTGTCATTCCATCATGTGACAAAGTTTGTTATTACTTTATATTGTGCCTATCTTATCTTTGGCTTCCTACCTAGTTTTTTACATGTCTTTTGTAAAGTGTGATGACGCTAACTAAAGTTTAATTTAATGTACCTAAAGTTTAATCACAAGCATTAAAAAGAATGTCATCTTTATTTTAAACAATTAATTGATTTTCATGTTTGGTTATGCACACTCAAACATTATATATATATATATATATATATATATATATATATATATATATATATATATATATATATATATATATATTAATCAGTATCACCACATGCAAGACAATAAAGCCACTAAGACACAAGTGGTTACAGGGTGTAGAAAAATTAGGATCAGAAACATTAATAATGAACAAGAAGAGTAAGCAGAAGGACAGTAGATAGCAATTGATATTGCTTTTAATTTGTTGCATATTAATGTTGGCTGGAAAGGAGTTATATATATATATATATATATATATATATATATATATATATATATAATTGTGTACACACAGTGGCAAACCATCCTCATTTCCCTTCATATTCCTTTGGTGAGACATGAGTTCAACTCAAGCAGTTTCTTCTAATGAACCACTACTCTGTGGAATTTCCTTGATCACTACAATCTTAACCTGTTCAAGTCTAAGGCCCACATACCCCATAAACTGTGCCTTTTACTCTGTAACTCTCAACCTCAAGTGGCTCTTGGGCCTTGTACACAATGAATGTCATTGTAAAAACAATATATATTATTACTATAAACATTATATTTATTGGTTCCAAAATTGTTTGAGTAGATATGTGATTTCTGACAGGACGCATATTTCATTTATTCACACTTTCAATATCTTGGCCAGTAGACATGAATTTCACTATTTAAAAAAAAACAGATATCAGCTCAGATACATCTACCACTAAATGTAACATGTATAGTTAATGTTGACTAAACAAAAATTAATTATTTGTCTAATAACTATAATACCTATATATTAGTACATAAGTATACATACAATAATTATACTAATGATGTAGTTAATTCAAAATTTTAGAAAAATGAAAATATTTCATTAAGTAACTTATTTTGATATTAGGTTGGTGCAAAAATAATATCGTTTTTTGACGTTAAAAAATACGTCAAAAAACGATATTATTTTTGCACCAACCTAATAGTTAAAAATCTTTCATAGAAAAAAATTGGAAAAACTCTTTTTCAACAATTCCTATAATTGAAAAGAATATTTTAACATGAAATCTTACTGAAAATTAACTTAGTAACATGTCTTCAAAATACAAGACTAAATTTTTCATATATAATCATTATTAATATCCGCCATGAGGTTGTTTGGTCTTAGGAACGAACATTCAAATCATCATCTCATGAGGATGTGAGGAACTCTCATTTCTCCCACACAGGTGAGAAATTTATATAACTTTTTGTTGTCTGGTTATCTTATTATATAAACTATTATATTCTGAGTTTAGGTGAGTTGACTTCTAGTTCGTGCAGATGCTATAATGGTTAGTGGCTGAGAATGAAACATTGGCAAGTTGAGTTTGAATTTCATTACATTCACTTTTGTACAAATGCCCTCGGGAAAGTTATAAATCCAGCTCTTCTTTCCCCAGTTATAGATTAAACAGTAGAAAAAACTAGAATCTTCAGCCTTATTTTACAACCAGTCTATGAGAAGAACAACACTGAATTTGAAATTAGTTTCTAGCAATGCCATCCTATAAACACGTACTTGCTATGGAAAGTACAGCAGCAACCCCTTAGCATGATGAGATTTATGATCCCATATACTCTTCAGTGGCATCACAAGGATTTGAGTGAGTGAGTGAGTGAGTTATAGATTAGAAGAGTCACTGACACCATTGAGGTATTTGGTTGCTATGAGGTCACTTTCTAGGTCAATCCTCTGATACAGCTAACTCATTTGATGTTCAGATGTGACATTGAGTGCAAAACTTGCTTTGCTATCTCTCAGGGTGAACTTTGTACATTTACTGGGAATGAGTTCAAATAATACAGAAGAATAGAAAAAGGAGTAAACAAGAGAGTGTTTTCTCTAGAACAAAAAGACCTACAATGATTATTGGTGGTACTAATCTGAACAACATAACATATACAGAAAACACTGAGTTGAAGGCAAACACAAAAAGAAAACTAAAATAATTCTCTTTTAAATTAGTTAAAGGAAATAAGAAGAAAGGGTTAATTATTACAGAATGCATGGTTGTTACCCAAACAATTAATCCTAGGTATGAGTTATATAGTGAAAATGTCAAACTAAAGCAGATACAATCAGATAACAGAAAGTGTGACAGAAATCTGAAATTCCATAAGAATAGTGAAAGTTACCTTCCAGAAACTAAGTAAATACTAAGAGATAGGAAAATGTTCTTAGAAACAACAAAAATGAATGACTATGTATTGTCTAATCTCCTACATGCTACTGAATCCTGTAGAATCCCCTCACAAATGAAGAAGAAACTTGTAGTGACAGACATGATGACTACTGAGAATAACATGGATCGGACATGTGAGTAATGAGAAAGTGTTAAAGATAATAGAAACTACATAAAAACAGATATTTACAATCAGAAAGAGATAGCTGAAATCTTTTGGGTGCATAAGAAGGAAAAAGGGTCTGGAGAATCTAATACTCCCAGGGCATATTGAAGGTAAGGGAAATGGTCAGTGAATATCCTACTTAATGAGCTTGTGTGAACAGCCAACAGAGAAAGGACAAAGAGAAATGGTAAAAAGTTAAAAGTTTCTTGTGCAACAAAACAAAGGAAGGACATGAATTATCATCATAAAAGAAAAATCTACTGTTAGTATTGGATATACTGCAAAGATATCAATAATCCTTGTCTATAATTCTTAGATTAAATAGTAAATTCAGTAGAACATTATTTTTCTTCAATTATTTAGATTAATATTTAACTAATAGTTCATCTTTGTCACCTATATGAGCTTAAAAAGAATAAAATGAAAGATAAGACAAATTTACTAAATACATTTGAAACCAAATAAACAAGATTAAGATTAAAAAACATGAAAGTTCTTTTTTTATTATTTTAGACCAAATAAGAAATTATTGTATTAAGCAAATGAATAAAATTGATCTCTGATTCAAAAATAGTTTGAACCAAATACTGAAAAACCATACAAAGGATCAAAAAAATTTCCAACTCATCTTCATATACTGTATGTTTGAGAATCAGTGATTTTGTACTTTTTTCAAATCTGATTTTTTTTTCTTGACCCCTTTTTTTTTTAATAATCATTTTTTTCTCATTTTTCATTTTATATTTCCATACTTTTCTTTCTTCCCTAGCTTCATGTTTTTTTTATCTTTAATTCTATTTTCTTCGTTTCTCTTTCTTTTGCCTCTTTATTCAACTTACCATTTCCTTGATATAATGTTTTTATCAGTTGTACTATTTTGTTGAGTTTTGATGAAGATAGTAGGTTTTAGGTTAATTCTATTTATTCACTTGTACTACTTTTCTTTTTTCAAAATTTAAAAATATAACTTACTGACTTTTAGTACTTGTTTATAATGTCCATTAAAAAGAAAAAAATTCTTCACATAATCCTACATAATCTGAATGATTAGCAGCAAAATAGGATCATGGATGAATTAATCTCAATCAATACCCACTTTTTATTTTTCTCTCACATTTTTTTTATTTCTCTGTTTTCTTTTCAGTGTTTTCATGATTGCATTACTTGATATTCTTCAGGAATAAACTCCTGACAACTAAATCCCCACAAGAATTTCCCTAAAAAGATCATGTCAACACCTTTATAGCATCTGACATTTTGCCAATTGAATATATCTTCTCAAAAACTGCAAGAATGTCATTGATCATTTGAAGAAACTCATAAAATCAAAGAGATTTTATTTCTCTACCACTGGATTACATATCTGAAAAGATATAATTTAGTTTCTGAGTATAATAATAGAATCAGTTGTAGCCCTAAAGTTGAATATATTTGTCCCAATAAATTATGAAAACAAGAAAAGAATGACACTCACTTTTAAAAGAAAACAAAAATCCTAGGTATGAGTTATATAGTGAAAATATATATATTATTGGATATAAAGCATTTATTATCATCATAATGTTCATAGTAACTATAGGGATAGGCTTTCTTCTGTGAAACAACTAAGTTAATATTTTTACTAGTAGTCTAACACTCGATGCGAGTGTTAGACTTTGTTCATTTACACCACAATTTGGAGTGATTATCATTATTTGGTTTAATTATTGTTAATAATTAGAATAATAAATTTGGAGACGTTCACTAAATAAATAAAAGAACCTAAATTAAAAGAATTTAAGTCAGTGTTCATATTAGTAATCAAAAGCAAAATATGCAAAAGTTGTTGACAGTTTATATTTTGAGACTTTACAGTGCGGAAAATAATTATTTCATTCACTGTTGATTTTCTGAGTTTACCACCTTACAAAAATGGGAACGGTCTATAATTTTCAGGGTGTGTCTATCTTGTAAGAGAGAGATAGAATATAAAAGAATTCTACAAAATCACATTACATTCATTTTTGAACATTTATTTATTTTTTATTAAAAAAATAAATATTTCACCCCCTACCAACCAGCAATGATTCAAACCCCACAAACCAGTTATATGACCAGAATACATATAGACTAGTCCTATTACTCAATTATTACTCCTAATCAAGTACTCATACCTGTATAAAAGACACTAGTTCACAGAATCCTTCAATGAATCAGTACACAATGGGCAAGACAAAAGAATTATCCAAGGACATCTGGGACAAAATTGTATACCTGATTACAAAAAAAGATGAAAGACAATGTTATATCAGAGATGCTATTTGGTTTTAGTGAGAAAAAGAAGGTATATATAAGAAGAAAGAAAGAAGAAAAGGAAGATAGAGCAGCTCATAATGCTCTTAGGCATTTAACATCTGCTTCAGTGAAATGAAAAACTTTGTCAGTTAATACAGAATGATCTGTATTTATACTTCATAAGCTTGTATTCATATGCCTGTTATTACAATATTTTGCTAAAATTGTTAAGCTTACTGCACTAATCTCACTTTACTGACACAAATAAGAAGAATACTTTATCAACATATAATAAAGGATATTTATACACACCTAAACATGAATGCAACAGTTAACATAAATACAATGTCCTCTCCTTAATATTGAGAATATATCAGGTAGACTTACCCCTCTGGTGTAATGAAATATAGCTAGATGGTTTGTACCTTTAAACCCTTGGCACCTGGTACTTTTGGCAGTGGAGCAAATTTCTTGTGCCCAACCCCTTCTGCTGGTGGTCAGTTTTTTCTAAACCCACATGGTTTTATTAATCAATGAGAGACCGCCTAATGTCACATGACCAATCCCTATATATAGGAGAAGATGAATTTTACAAACCTAACAGATATACCTCCTGCCAAGATGCAGAGCATATGAAAAATAAAATACATTACAAATACATTGAAAAGTTCATTTTAAAATGTAGCACAAATTTCTGAAAGAAAATATATATCTATAAGATATAGTATATGACAAAGCCTGTAAATTGATGCTGAAAGGAAGGAAAAAGCTGTTCAACATAGAAGATGTTTGGGATAAGAAGATGTTCGAGAATCAGATCTTGTCATTGTCTGTTTTGGGAATTTAGTAACAACTGTGGGTGTTAATGTAGTATCCAGAAAAGCAGGTTTCAATCTATTCAAGGAAATGTTCTGTGCAGAATTCTTAATAGATATGGTGAAATATTTGTTATGTCTTTCAAGGATTTTGATAAGTCCTCTATAAGGTGATTGTAGGGAATGTATCCTAGTAGAGTCATGCATAAAAACATGTGTACATGTTTCAGCTTTGAAACATGTTGTGTTCTTACACTGTGCAGTCAAGGAAATCAGCTCCTAAAATTGGTTCAGCAATAATAAAAAAAACATCCAAAGTTTTGCCTTAGGCCTAAATCAAGTTTCTGGCCATAAGTCTTGATGACAGACTTGTTTACTGCTTGCAATGTTAATTTATCAACTCCTTTAAGTCTGTCTGAATTAGTATTTGTGCACCATTATATATTAACAATTTTAATCCTGTGGAGTCATCATGAATATGCAAGCAGCAACTTTTTATTAAACTGCTGGCATCAGCAGTTGCAGAGGATTGCTAGTTTAACAGTTTTCCAGCCTCTTAAAACTTATCACTGAATTTCCAGTGGAGATAGTATGTGGAAGGATTTCTATCCTTTGATGTGGACTTGGAGTGTCTTCGACCATCACTGGATTTAGTATGTCTTCTTTGGATAGGAGAAGCTGGGGTACAGCCAACTGTTACTATATCTATCAGTGTTCAACTTCTCCGATATTTTTAAATTCAATTAGATTAATTTTTCTAATTCTGTTTCCACAATTTTTACCTGAGATATGGAAACATCTCTTGTTGTTATGTCAGCCATGTTGTCAACAGCTTCAGCTAATTTTTCAAGTTACCAACAGCAGCTAGAATTGGTTGCCACATTTCAGGTAGTCAACTCAAAAATGTGACAAATTATAGGATCATTGTCATAATTTCCAGCTAATTCTTTTAGCCTTTTTAGAAATTGAGAGATGGCTTATAATTGCCTAGTTTCTCTTCTGATAAGCATTGGGCAATCTTTTTTTTGTTCTGACTGTTTTCTAAAACTTTCAGACGGCAGTTTCAGGGTAATGTTCCTAATATTCCTCACAATGTCATTTGGAAGCAAAGAAACTACTTTAGCAATTTTATCTTTTTAGAGAATTTATCCGTTTGCCTACAAAAGCATTCTCCAACCAAAATAAATATAATTCAGGGCTGGATTCTATTGAAAATGCGGAAAAATTAATATCATTTATTTTAAAAGAGATATAATCATAGTCTTTTAAAAATATTTAACAATCTGTACATTGACTGTGTTAGAGAATTGTAGTAGTAAACTCTACTACTGCTACTAATTTTTGCAGGCATTTCAAGGAAGGGGGTGTTAAGACTTATACATGTCATGCAAGTTAGGCACCAAATTTAAAATAGGAAGAAGCTACAACCATCTTGAATTAAAATCCTGAAAGATTTGCACGTGGTGTGTAACATGTGAAATTTTTAACACAAATACAAAATTCTGGGTGGAAAAATAATTTCATGAGTGAGAAAAAAAATTATGATATTAGCTCCCAAAAAGAAATTAATTTGGTTGAGCACTGTGGAGAGAAATTGCAAATTTATAAACAGTGACTATTACTGTTGATAATCCAAGACTCTCTCCAATTGAGTTCTCTAGGTCACTGGCATGTTTATGAAAAATTAAACATGCAAAAATTCGCCTTTCTCTCTGCTGGGCACCAATAGGATCTCCAAGTGATGCCAAATTGGTTGGGTTTCAGTCTAAAAAGTTTGAAGCGGTTGGATGTCTAGCCACACTGATGAGCTATGATACAGCAAAACCGTCTGTCTGTGGATGACGGTATATATATATATATATATATATATATATATATATATATATATATATATATATATCAAAGTAGGGATACAGCAAAAAGCTTTTTTTTTTGTCTGTATTTTTCAGTAGTTGAAACTATTGATTCAATGTATTTGTTCCATCTCAAGTTGCAGAGAGGTGCTCTCATAGAGTTGAACATCAGACATTCTAATGGGAAGCAGGGAGCGTTCTCTGTCATTGGTAATAGAGAGCCATTTTGTTTTTGAGGCATTAAAGTTAACCAGCCATTTCCTGCTCCAGTCAACAACTGGTTGGAGGTCTTTTTTGAGACCAACAGCCAGGTTAGTTTCATCAGCAATACCAGATTTGCTATTTAGGCAGAAATAAATAATAGTGTCATCTGCATAAATGCCTGCTTCAGAACTGATGACATCAAGAAGATCATTTATGAAGATAAGGAACCATGTGAGACCCAGGATAGAGCCTTGGGGAACACCTGCATTCATGAGAAAGCAACTATAGGAGAATCCATTAAGGATGACCTTTATTACATGGTTTGACAGGAATGATTGTATTAAGTCAAATAATCATCTTGAAATACCGTAGTACTTTAGAAATATATAAATGTTTAAAAATGTCAACAAGAAATTGAAACAATGGAAAAGATGCTCTGAATTGCTATTGTTGTGGTCAAACAAATTAACCTTGTATCTAAAGTTTTAGGTGATCGAATTATTTTGTAGGCTTTTGAATTAGGTAGTATTTTGAAGTTATCATAGTATTTTAAAGTTATAGATTTTTCCATTCACAACTCAACACGCGTTTTGATGCCCATATTAAAATATAAAGCAGAATATCTTTGATGCTAAAATGAATCACATTTTTTATTTAAGTCAATTATATAAACTTAGATGAGCAAATTAGCTTGTGTGTATGTAATAGCATTGCATCAATTAATGCATTACATCTGACAATAAATAAACATCATACATATATGCATGCATTGCTAGCAAATAATTCGTTGACTTATTTCTGTAGAAAATAATTTTATTGTTAATTACAAATGTTCTTATTAATTATAAAGTCATTTTGAAAAATAGAAAATTTCCTTAATTTTCTCTTTAAAAGATGATTTAAACATAATGAATTTGTAAATATTGCTCAATTTTAAAGTTGAAAGTTAATAAACCATTTTAATTATTTGTTGGATTATTAAAATCAACATATCCTATTTTTGAGCACAAAATATGCTAATATAAGAGATGAAGCATTATTTGAATAATATCATGATTTCCATATTTGAAAATATCAGTGATTTATTATGTTTTTAGGAAGTTTTATATTTGAGTAATTATCAGAACAGATCGAGTTTTATACATATCAATCTTATTATATTTAAATATAATAGTAATAATAAAATAAGTGATCATGAGGTACCATCTTAATAATAACAGATTATATTACATAAAGATTATCTAAATATATTGAAAAAGTATGGAAAATAAACACAGGAATTGACTCTATTTTTACATGTATTATAAGTACATATAAATTAATAACAGCTATCCTTACATGAACAAAACAAAATATTTATTTGAATTTTTTAACATACAAAGTATAGTTGGGGTGATTGCTTTTAGTCATAATTTTGGTACGGTTGTACAAATAACTTTTTAACCAAGAACTTTCAGATTCTGACATTAATGAGGCCTAACAAGGTAAAACTTTTCATCTTGCTGATTGAAAAATTCATGTGTGATGGGTATAGTTAAATAATCAGTGAAATTACTTATATACTTCTATTTGTCAATGAGATAAATCAACTTTTTTTGATACACTCTTTAAAGAAGCCACTTTTACTACATGAGACAATATTTAAAACATTAGTTTTTCTATATTCACTACATACACTTACAGCTACATTTTGTTAACAAATTTAATCTAACAAAGAACATTTTTCCAATAACCATAGTGATTTTGAATTTTATCATAAATTGTTTACCTGCAAACAACACTTGTATTTTTCTTCCAATCAAATGAATTTTATTAGAATGTA
Source organism: Acanthosepion lycidas (assembly GCA_963932145.1). Taxonomy (NCBI): domain Eukaryota; kingdom Metazoa; phylum Mollusca; class Cephalopoda; order Sepiida; family Sepiidae; genus Acanthosepion; species Acanthosepion lycidas. The sequence continues at coordinate 65,036,886 of OZ010583.1, forward strand.
TTCAAATATTTGCATTTTAAATCATTTATGCTTTACTATCAAAGAAAATTTGAATAAAAAGATACAACAAAAAGTTTTTTCTTTCATCAGTATCAAACATAGAATAATGTTTCTTGTTTTAAATCATCAGAGTCAAACAATGGATAATGTTTCTTGTTTTAGATCATCTGAGTTAAGATAAGGTTCTTTTGTTTTTAATTATCAATGTCAAAGAAGGGTTGAAATCTCTTGTTTAAAATAATGTGTCAAAAAAGACTTTTGTCAACAGATGGCATTTAGTTTCAAGTAACTTTATTCATAAAGATTACTTCTGATTTTATTGTGACAGTCATTATATGAAGTGAAATGATTTGAACAAGTGCTACTCCTGATTAGACCAACTGAAGGCATTAATCCATGATTAGTTAATAAAATGAACATATTCTATCAGGATTATTCCAGATCACGTTTTATTGGTGACCAGCCAAAGTTTGTTACAGCTTGGCTGCAAAGTTATAACTCATGCATTTTATTCCCCAAATTCTTTCAGATTATTTTTTCTCTTAATGAAAAAAATGCATTTCCTTGGAATACTGCTAAAGGAACTTAGAACAGTTCTTTCCTAAGAAAAATAGAACTACTGTAAAGTTTGCATTATGAAGTTGCCTAAAAAAAAGTGAATATGATGTTCAATAGTTAATGTCCAAAAATTGTCATTTAATTTTACTTAATAAATTAAATGAACATCAAATATATGCCTCAATGGCCAACTCCCCATTGGCAACACTTGATGTATATTTAATTAGTCACATGTTATATCTTCCTTTGATCATGTAACTTGACTGAATATAAGATAGATATCTTTCTATCATACCAGCTGTAACTGCTCAAATTAAGAGAGAAGTCTTTAACAAATATCACTTTTCATGATTCATTATCTTACATGCATATGTTTAAGTAGCAAGGTTTTCGACAAAATAATTCTCTATAATATTCATATAATAAATATATAAGTAATTATACAGTACTGACAAGGATTCAGACTTATTGAACCAGATGTAAATGCATATATATATACATATATATATATATATATATATATATATATATATATATATATATATATATATATATATATATAAATAATATGATTTATTAGAAGCTTGCTTTTATATAGAACAAAATGGAATATAATATTTTTCTTTTGATTTTCATCTAATATAAATGCATTTTTTCTGTTTCATGATCAAACCTGATTGGCTGCTTAAGACTCCATATTTGTACTCTTCTGTGAGAGAACCATTGGAAGCCTTATCTCTTATTCCTCAAATCTCTTATATTTTAGGATGATTTGAAAGAAATTATTTTTTATTAATTTCCTTTTATTTTTTCTGCTTTTGAAGAAATAATTATCTATACTGATAAATGAAAAGTTCTTCAGTTCAAGTAAAAACATGATTTCTCAGACAATGAATTTCTTTTCCTTTTTTAACTTACAATCTGCGGACATAGCTGTGTTTTTCTTTTTTTATCTATCATTAATTGAATGGATTTTCATTTTACTCTTAAATTTTTTGTCATCTCTTTTCTTTCAATTTCAGCTTGTGGTAACTCTTCAGTGAATCGAGTTAGTTTTTCTTCTACTTGTTTCTTCTTCCGCATTCCCTTCTCAAGCAGCCTAATGAAGACTTAATCTTTTTTTAAATATATAAATACATTCAAAAGAAGTTTTCATTCATGCATTCTATTGATTTGTCTGATTCATTTGAAATAATTTTTTTACCTGTAAATACAATTTTCTTTTCACACTCATTATCTACAGAATTTAAAGATCCATTTTGGCTGTATAACCAGCAGTTATACAATCAATATTGTAGATGTAAATTCATGGAGCATTAAACCTTGAGCAGTTTTTTGCCTCTAGAACAATTTCTACTCAATTTCAGAAGTAGCATTATTTTTTTAAATGCCATCACAGCAATGGAATTTATATAAAGATACAAGTGGGATAAATATTACTGATTTAAGAAGATTAATATAGGTTTCCCATGGCTAATTTTGTGATTAAAATTATTGATCAAAATATAAAACAATAGCAATAATTCTAAAACTGATTCCATCTGCATAACTAATTCTTTCAAAAGAAAATTGGTAAAATGTTGCAGACTAGTACTTGCAGCCAATATTGAATAAAAAGCTTGCACTATAATCCATGTGATTTTTCAATGAAATATTGAAAAATACTCAGTTCATTCACTTCTACTATAAATTTACAACATGGAGTGCAACAAATTAAGGGATAAACAAATGTCTATTGTTGCAAGTCTGAAAATGAGTTTTGCATATTACTTGGTTATTTATCTTAACATCAATGAGCATTTGGCTGAGTGGTTAGAACATTTGCTTTCTGACCATGAGATATGGGTTTAAATCTCACCATGGTCAATTTGTCAGGAAGGTCACTTATTGATGTTATCGACCTGGGGGAGGTGATTCCAGCATGTGGCACCTTTGTAAAATGCATGAAAACCCTACCAAGGGTTGACCCAAGCCTTGTGAGTGAAATGGAGTAGACAGAACCCTTGAAGCATGAAGTCACAAGTCATTGTGACTGAGTGCTTGAGAATGCTGGCCTTGTTCAGATTGTTGATCCTGCAAGACAACATGCTTCTCTCTCAGAAACTGTAACATAGTTGCAGTATGAACCACAGGTGGGCTCTGTGGGTGTTGTACAAACACAAAATGCATCTGAGCAAGCATCTGCAATAGAGATTAGCTAGGTGCCCTAGTAGACAGAAATCCTTGAATAAAAGTTATTAACGTAATATTACCTTCAATAAAATCATGAAATGTAAACAAAATGCATATTTGCATCAAGAGACATGACCAATATTTTTATGCAAAATTATGAAATGATCTTCAAATAATTTAAATTTATTTCCCTATCAGTATTAACCTAATATTATTTACATTATTTAAATTGAAACTAATCTTATCTTTGTATTTATTATCACAACATTTTGGTCGTTTAACCCCTTGACCTTCTTTTGGTGCCTGTCAATCTAGATAACCTTCAAGAAATTTTGAACTTATCACTTTATTTAATCTATGGGAGTTGTTCCAATTTGCTAGGAATGATCACTAAAACCCTTCCTTCCCCAAATTTATAGACAAATCCTACAGATACATGCTGGGATTTCTTCCTAACCATTAAAAATGGACACCTCAGTTTCATCTGCCATATTTTTATTCTTTTTTCTCTTGAAGTCAGACTGCTACAGTCACTTGACTTCTATTTTGAACATGAAGACCAACTCTTATTTTGTGAATTTTTTTCTTATTACTAATGCTTTGCCTTGTTTGTCTTCTTAGTATTATTTTGCCCTGTTCTTTTTCTTCCTTTTTTTTTTTTATTGTTAATTGGAAATTCTGACTGTTGAGCATTTTTCCAATTACACTAAATCATGGCCAATTACTCCACAGGAGTAGATTATTCTTGTTCTGCTGTCCATCTCTATGTCAGGCAATAAGAACATTAAGTTAAAGGCTCCAAGTTCTCAGTTCCCATGGAATAACTGTCAAGTGGATTTAGTTAGCTGATTCATGAATTTGGTTTTATTGCATAGTGTGTTCAATTCCTGAACTTGCTAGCATAAATAGGAACTCAGTGGAAACAGGGTGAGCAATAGTTGTGCAATTCCAAAATGAATGAGATATGGACAGTGGAACAAGAACACCCTACTCCTATAGATTAAATAAAGGATTTTCCTTAAATGATACTCAGATTGACAAGCATCTGAAGAAAGCCAGTAGGCACACTAGTCAAAACATTGTGATAAAAACAACAAAATTGAGGACATTAGTCCAAATTTAAATTATATGGTCATCCTCAAAATTCAGATAGACTTAAATTGATTGTTATCTTGTTATACATCTTTGGGAATATCAATGTTTTAATTATTGCCACAATACATGGGTTGTATTGGTTTTACTTTTAAACAGCAATTGGTTTTTGAAGAATACCAGAAATATATGCAACCCCTTTGGTTTATTTAAAAATAAAACTGTTTCATTAATGAAAAAACATGTCTTTCAAATTTTTATGTAAACCTGGGTATGAGGATAAACTATATATGCAAGGCATCTGATCAGGAGATTGGGTATTTTGAGGAGGATGGAACCACCTCTTAATTTCTGATGTTCCTAGGTCCACCCTGAACTGGGGTGGTAGCACTTGTTAGTGTCCCAGCTATGAGCAAATAGTGAACTCCCGAACAAAAACTATAAAAGTATAAAAATATATTTTTATAGTTATAATACCAGCAATGCATTTTTATATAAAACAATTACAAAACATTTTTCTAGTAAAATAACTAACAATACATTTTATAGCAAAATGACCAACAATACATTTTATAGCAAAATGACCAACAATACATTTTATAGCAAAATGACCAACAATACATTTTTTCTGTAGTACAACCCATAAAAAATTGTTCAAAATATTTAGATTTTGGCATTGAGTAACACAGAAAGGTTGACATACAGCGAAACAAAACCAACCAACCAACCAAATACCAAACATGAAAGAACTCTTTCATGTAATTAATCCATATAATATCTTACATTTTTTAAAATTGTATTCCAAAATATAACTTCAACAAAACTACAAGATAAAACACACATATCACTGCCCTTAATAATCATGTTCACACAAACATACATATGCACAAAAGCTGAGTATCATCTACCATATATTCAATTGAGAAAACATAATAATATATATTTTTATTGCTTCAAAGCTTCCAAGAAAATAAAATTTTGGCATTAAATGACCCATGAGTTAATATGCAGTTAAACAAACAAATCAAATCAAATTCTTGTGTGATATAAAATTCAACTGATAAAACAACTAGAAAATATTTTTGTTATATGTGAATTAGTTGTGACAAGTTGAATCGATATTTATTATTACAATTATTATTATTATGATCTATTATTTACAATTTTCTAAATAAAACCTTACCCGCAAAGATATGATTATTTACATTGAATGTAAATTTTAACTCAAATTTAAATTCCAGCATGAGTCATTGACCAGACAATAGAGAACCATGGCCTTTTGAAATTTCTAATTTTATGTTATAAAATTTTATATCAGATAACTCTATGAATGTTCCTGGTACCATTTAATCTGCATATATGGCTTGAGAAATGCACCTAGATCTTGGTATGTTAAGGAGATAATAAAGGAACTTGTGGACATTATCAGTTTATATTAGGAAGAACTTTTCTTATTGAGTCATGAGGATCGGAATTTGAGTGGGATGTTAGTATCATATGTGAATGATTTTGCTTTCTGTGGTGATCAGCATTTCCAAAATAAAGTTATAGCAGGACTTAGGAAGAGATTTTTGGTCAATACACATAACTATGGAACATTTCAGTATATAGGTCTAAATGTTTTATCAGAGCATGGAGAACATTTTGATTAAGTAAGATAATGGTATTACACCATTAGCCATTTCAGGATCTTGGATTTTGATGAAGAATGAAAATCTTACTGTGGAAGAGAAAGTTGATCTTAAAAGACTTACTGGTCAGATGCTTTGGGTTACATCTCAAACTAGACCAAATTTATATTACGAAGCACATATAATGAGCAGCATTGATAAACAACCAAAGATTAAAATGTTGCCTGAGGCTGTTATACTCTGCTTCAAATTAGATCTCTTTCTGATTCACTCTACATGTCGACTGGCTGTGAAAACTAAGAAAGCAAGACCCCAAAATAAAAATGTCATCCTCTGCACAGGGGCTCCAAGCATCACATACAGCCCACAAAAGAAATTCAAACAAAAATATAAACTAACATCATAAAATAAGCTAAACACAAGCATTTCCATCAGAAAAAAAACATGAACAAAAATTGAGCTTAGGAGCCTCTACAATTTCTTTTTAAGATAGTCGTTCATCAATGACTGAAGCAGAATCATAGCCAATAACCAACTGTTGATGTCTGGCAAACTCTCAACCACCAGCTTGCATCTTCTGTATCACCAAAGACAGAATCATGGTGAACAGACCAATTGTTGATACCCAGCAAATTCTCAGCATCTGTAACCTTGGTCAACTGATCTGACAAACGCATTATCCCCAGGCCTTCTAACGCTAACCATTTTTCAAAAGTTGCCTCCTTACCCACATTACAGACATTCAACTTGCATTCACTGTATTGGCTATACAAAGAATTTTATATTGAGAATTCTTGTCTTTTTTCCTTCCATTTCAATGGCAGTACTTGTTGCTTAGTTTGGTTCTTTTGTGCTACCATATGCATGTTTATAATATCAAGGCTAATAAGACACTTTCCAAATTGAAGTCATATAGAGTGAAACTTTGGGTGACTACAAGTGATTGCTTATACAGATTCCACATAAGCAAGCGTTGGGACATCACATAGAGGACATAATCTTTATAAAAGGAAGCAATAATAAGTTTGTGCCAATATGTTGTCAGTCAAAGAGATTGGTGAGAGTGACAAAGTGCCTGTCAGTTTCTGAAGCTCTCTCTTGATGAGGCTGCCAATGCTGGTTTTCTTGTGCCATCCCTTGTCAAAAAGATCTTCAATCTGCCTACTCCGCCAATGGTCTTTTGCAACACTGATAACCATTCATTGGTAGATACTCTGAAAAAGTGATCAGTGACAGGAGGTTGATGTGGTCAGACTCAGAGAGATAATTGAAAAGGAGATAGAAGTGTGCTGGATTTATGGGAAGAGAAAGAAGGAAGCATCTACAGTAATGGCAGTACTCCATTTAGCACTTTTATAGTCATTCTCAGAGGTTGGTTGTCTATCTCTTTATATAAGGACATTTTAAGTTGGGTTCTCTGCCCTTTGAGGAACTCTCTAACCTCTCAGCAAAGTGGATTGAAAGAGATTAACATGGTATACAAATAGATAATGTTGTATAATTATACTGTAATGTTATTCCGTAATATTGATCAGCTTTATAAGATGATTGATTACTTACCTGTCTTACCTAAAAACCTGGTAAAATTTGTTCAGGCAGACTTTTATGTCTATACTGATATAAGAGTATGCTTGAATCATAACAATATATATCTACACTTTATGATTTGTTGATAGAGATAATTTGAAGTAGAAAGTAAGAAAGGAATAAAGCTGCCAAATTCTATGGCTTCATTTCAAAGCTGTAGTTTATATTTGATATATCAATATAAATAAAATGTTGTTCTGAAAAATGTTTATAAGAAAAGTTTAAAGCCCAAATCAAGGTCAGGATGAACAAATAATGGAATGGGGTAGGAGAGTATCAGAATTTTTTTATAAAAGTCTTAATACAATTATGGTGTGAATAAAAAAATAAAAAATCATACAAAACTTCAATTTGTTTGCTTCAATTTCTAAAAATCAAAGATTCTGAAATTTTTTGCATTCATAGATGTATATCTGCATACGTATACAGAGACATTTTTACTTATATACCATCTGAGATAACAGGTTGGATTAGTTTTTTCTTATTCACTTCACAGGAGAAAAATGCCTGTCTCGAACTAGATCAAAGAGGTCATATTTTGGGCAAAAAGATTTGTAGTAATAAAATTTACATGTTAAATCAAATGATTCAAATGGCTATAAGCTGTCTAAACTGTATCTGTCATACCAAATGTTTGGTAGATTGGTAAAAGATGAGTTACCAGATTTCTATTAAAAGAATTCAGTATGTCTTTTGCTTCTCTATACAACTTATTACAAACTTTTGTACAGTATCAATAGCTATATATCTAAGCACATGCATATTTGTGCAAGAATGTACATTTAATGAAGAACACATGCTAAAACATGTCAAGTACATAAATATAGGAAAATATTACATATATTTCCATAAATGCCTTGAGAAACGCACATACACACACACACTTAACAAACCACCCAAACAAATTAAACCCATGTGTAACTGCAGAATGAATGAAATGAATGTCTTTTTATTGCTTATTTTTTGCAATTGCTTACAAAACAATGTAATATACCAAACCATGGCAAAATCATCAGATAATGAAGAAAAATATACATAGGAGTAACTGAAGGAACCTGAAGCAAAGGAACTACACAAACAAAACATCTTTCACAAATAGTAAATACACGAACAGCACAATGCTTTCCAAGTATACCTGGGAAATTAAAAACAAAAAGAAAATCATACCAAAAATATCATGGAAAATAAGAAAAAGAACATCATCCTACAACAATCAATCCAAAAACTGCAAACTCTGCTTGGAGGAAAAATAGCTATACCTTACCAGACCAAGACAACTACTAAATAAATGATCAGAACTCATTTCAAAATGCAGACATGAAAACAAATCATCAGGCCATACTAAACCATGACCTGATGATTGTGTTTAGCATGAAACAGACTGTTGTCTCTGGGTGTTGACTTCAATATCCATATATATATATATATATATATGAAGAGAGAACGAGAGACACTCCCACATGTTTTTACAATATATTTATTTAAATAGACATAGTTTAGCATATGGATTCTTTTTCACACATATTGTTATGAACTTGTAGCTTATAGATGAACCACGGGTTTTAAAAAAAAAGGAAAAAGTGGGATCTTTTCTCGGTCTTCACTCAGAAATGGAAGCAACACAAGGGAATCAACGAAGAACAGACACAAGACGATGGATTTCAAAGTATAACATTTATTTATAAATATATATAAAGAAATAAAGAAAGAAAAAAAAACATTCATTTAACAAAGGGGAAGGGTTCATTAAAGAACAGAGGATGCGAGCAAATACATATATATATATAAAAACAGATCAAACCAAGAGAATCAACTTATCTTTCAGTCGAGTTGATATTTTCACACAAAGTTCTGATTCGCCGAAGCAAGAGTTCTGATGCTAAAACAACATTCCAGCAATTTTCCTGAATTCCTTTTCCTTCACAAGTGTTCGGGGTTCCACAGCATTTCATATAGGCAGTTTGTTGGGTTAATTCCATTTCATAGCAGTCCTTTCACCCCTAGTCGACAGACTTTGCTGTCTTCTTCATCTCTGTGGGCAGTCTGACGATTTTGCCCAGCGACGTTCAACTGCCACTGGTCAGAGGGAAACTGAAAATTCTTTCTTAGATTCTGCTGTCCCCAAAGACAGTTACGTGGGTTCCCTTCGTCCTTGACCGGGTACGCAGGAGGATGGGGTGCAAATCACGCAGTGTTTGTGTGATGGCCAAAAGTTCAATACACGCTTAGTATGTTCTGATCACGTGAATCGCAGCAGGAGACCCTGATGGTGCCCGGAATTCACTCATGGTCAAACGCCTGATAGCTGCAAAATTTTGGAACCAGGTCATTCTCGCGTCGGGTTACTTCAAAGTTCACGGGCCCTTGGCTCGTGGGTGGAAGAGTAGATAAAGAGGGAAAGAATTTGTGAAGAGAAGAGGAGTCTATGGCTGATCATAGAACATATTCACTCACAAGTCGATAGCATTGGATTAAATTTCTATATTTATTTATTTATTTTTCTTTTATATCTAACTAATTTTCGACGAGAATTTAAGATTTTACTTTGGGGTGCTTTTTAGCCTAACGCCTATGTAGTTAATGAAATCAGGACTACTTGACAATATATACACACACTTCACTGTCTCTACTTCATTCTTCTGTATTGAAACATATATATAGATATCATAATACGAGCACACAACCACCTGCATACATTGTCTTAGTCATAATTACTTATCTTCTCATATTATCAGCTTTGATATACATGCAAAAATAACTTTGTTTTTCTTTAATATCTCTGCAGATTTCAGATGAATGCACATATAAACCTTTTTCTTTCTTTCCTTACTTGAATGTGTTTCATCTCTTTTGTCCGTATGTATGTTCCTTACACATATATTTGCTCACACACATTTCATCTTTTTTCAGCTGGATATATACTGTTATTTACATTTGACACAAGTAATTATATCCACTCTTCTCTTTCCCATACCCATTATATATTATTTCCCACATACCCATACATCTGCTTGCATACACATACCTCTCTGTTCCTCATACCTACACACAGAAATATACACACAGACCCAAAGCTGTAATAATATTTATTCATTCAAATGCTCTCATCACAAAGTCTGAAATTTTAAAGTACAACTAAATACAAATTCTCTTGATCTTTTGTTACCTTAAAACATTTTTTCTAATAAATCCTCATAGAATTTTGAAGAGTAAAGAATTGTTTTATGGCTCAATGATTTTTATTACTGATAAATGGTATATGAAATAAACACTTTTGATCTACTCTAAATCTACTTTTGGTGTGAGAGCATTTTTAAACACTACAGGCCTTTTAGTGAAAATTAATTTATAAGTCTACTGATTGGTCAAATCTAATTGGTAAATTGATTCTACTTCTTCTTTCATCTTTTATATGTCATGAGCTTTCAGGACAGGAATGATCATGGCTCTCCACAACTTCTGTTGCTCTAAGTAACTTTACACACATAACCATCCCACTACGCCTTTGTTTTGTTACACATTCACTCAAACACATAAGGTAGAATATTTGCTATTCCCCCTTGCTTCTCTTGCCTTTAACATGTCCTGTGAGTGTTAAATTTGCAAGGTCTTTGTTTCTCATTATGTGTTCCAGAAATTTCAACTGTTTCTTTCTGATTGTAACTATAAGTCCTTAAAAATTCCTCATTGCTGACATATTCTATCCATGATATTCTCAGCATTCATTGGTAGAATGACATCTGTCACTTCAAGTCTCTTCTTCATGTATGAGGAGATTGTCCAATATACACTGCCATTTAAGAAATTAGATGCTACATAGCAGTTCAGCACTGATTTTTTTTGTTTCTAAAGACATTTTTTTCTCTTAATACTTTGCTTAATTTTTTGTTTTAACTTTTGTTATTTGTAGCCATCTTCAGATTTTTGTGTCACATTTTCCATTGTTTATTACTACATGGTCCAGATAGACAAATTTTTCTACTTGCTTGAATTTTGACATCTGACATCCTGGGTTGTTTCTTTTTGTAACAACCATGAATTATGTCTACTTACAGTCTTTCCTTATAGCTTTCATTTACTACCTTGTCTAATAATTCTATACTTTAAATAATGGTGGTGATAAAAAAACATGGCAGTGAATGCTGGAAAATCTGCTCAAAGATGAAAGAAGAGACTTGAAGCAACAAAAATATGGATCTATAGAAAGATGCTGAGCATACCATGGACCAAACATGTGAGCAACAATGACATTTTGGAGAAAATTGAAGCAAAAAGGAAACTTATACTTAACATCAAGAAGAGGCAGATGAAATTTCTGGGGTATGTGATGAGGAAGGAGGGCTGATGCTCACAGGACAGATTGTGAGAAGGAGGGGCAGAGGAAAGCAGTGTGTAATGTACATGATGAGCAAATGACTGGTAGTACAGAGTTTGGGAAAAATAACAAAGACAAAACTTATTAAGAGCTACAAGGAAAATTAAAATGTGGAGGACCATGATCGCCTTCATCCTGAAGGGAAACAGCACATAAAAGAAGAAAAATATTGTTAGAAAATTATTATACTGTAAAAATTACTCAATTTATCAGTTGTGTGTCAAAGTTCACAGTATTTTTTAGTATATACATTCATTAATAATCAAAATAATCAATCTTGACTTTTTATAAACTTACACTAATGTTTCAGAGGTTTTTTAATTTCATTTTGAGAAGACAACTCTGGATTTTATGCAATAAAGTTGGCAATAAAATTTTGAATATCAATGATATTTTTACATTTTTGATCATTTAAGGAATGCTGCATTGATTCAAACAAATGGTCATCTGATAGTGCCAAATATGGTAAATATGCTGTTTAAGAAAGTATTTCCCAATCCAACTTAACTATGGTTTTGGGGGTCAAAAAAAGGCAATAGTTGTGGACAATCATTGCCATGCAGCAGTATTACATTCCAGCTTTATTGTGCATTTTTCTCCAATTACAGCATTCAAATATTGGAAGTAATAGTTACCACAAACAACCACCACCACCATCATCATAATCATAATAATAATAATAATAATAGCTGTGTTTTTCTTTTGCTGAGACAGGGCCAGGATTAACCTCTCCCAAAACAAGGTGTGTCCTACCTGAGAGAGGAATTTCTTGTCATAATGATTTGAGGCAAGGTTTTACAAGGCTGGATGTTCTTCCTAACACCCAATTTAAACATTCGCAGTAGTCTAGTGGGAGAACTGGTCTAGATGACAACCACACATTCAGGTGGCAAGTTGTATTGTGTCACGTGTCACCAGTAGCAGGCCTAAAACTGAGCTGACATGAGACTTTAGTAATTCATAATAAACTACACCTTTCATATTTCAGTAAACTATGCAGAACAATAAATTTTTCTAAAAAGGTTACATTTCACTGTTGATGCTACTGACTATTGTTGATTCCTCCAGGATTTTTCACACTTTGCATTAACAAGTAGTAAATCTTCTTTCCATCTCCAGTAACAATCTTCTATAAAAAAGTTTTTCCATGTAGAATCCTTTTTATTGTTTTTTGAAACTATCTCAGACTTAAAACTATTCAATGATTGGTACAAAATCTTTCACTCATTTCCAACACTGAGTGTGGTCATCATCCAAAAGTGCTTACAAATGAAAACTTCTAAATTTTTGTGATCTACTGCTGCATAAGTTGTTCTTCAAGTCAAAGTTACATTTTGTGAACTTCATAAACCATTCCCTAACATTTGTTATGAAGCCATTAAAGTTGTTTCAAATGGAAGCACATCATCTCTGCCAGCTTTATCAGCAGTACGTTCACAAATGATTTTCTTTGTTTTTGCTGCTGTCATGTCCAATCTGAAGAGGAACAATACACAATTTCACACATATATTTTGTCAGCATAAATGAGCACTGCCTGAAGAGCATGGGATATAGAATGCTCAAAACCAGTTTCCAATTCTGTATTCAGTTTCTAGTTTTTTTAAAATGTAGTGCTGGGAATATTCATGCATAGTAAACCAAAGAAAGGCTAAAGATTAATTTTCCAGCAAAGGTTCATTTTATTCAAATTTGTGTGGTGGTGTAATGGATAATGTTGTGTTCATAAAAAATACATAAATAAAAAATTAATTATACTGTCACTGTTCATAAAAAAGAAATAAAAATATGGTGTCAAAAAATATAATTATAATAAAGTAATTATAACAATTATAATTATCATTAATTCACTCATTCTAAACCAATGAAAATTGACTCCACATTTCTTCTCTACATACACAAACACATGATATTCTGAATATCAGACAAATAGTTCACATGGACAGTACGTTAATGTGTGTGTCAATGAAAATTTCATTTCCCCTTCCTTTTTTCAGGCCATAAAAGTAACATTTATCTTTTAGCACTCAACAAAAATTCAAGATAAGAAAAACCCAGACACTTCTTGTATTTTTTAACTAAATTATCTGAACATGCATTTCACACATCTATAAAAAAAATACAGGAAAGACTACATACACTTTACTTATTCTTTATCTTATCATTTTCTCAGATTTCGATCCATATTTGATCCATATTTGACCCCAAAGTCACAAATTTAAACAGTGTCCAACACATAACAACGAGATAAATAAATAATAAGTGTTTTGATGCTCTTATGTGTAGCTGTCTCTCATTTTTATCAGTATTTTTATATATATAAATGTAAGGAGTTTTATAATTATTTACTCATTTAAAACTCACCTACAATAGTGGCTCAAAATGATAAAATTAAAGGAGCTGAGTTTGAATTCTGGTTGAGTTTGTTACATTCATAAATGAACAAATACTCTTGGGAAAAGTATGATTCTATTTCTTCCCTAAATCATGAGATTAAAGAATACGACTTGTTTCTGGAAAAAAAAATGATTGTCACCTTAAAAAAATTGCAAAAGAAAATAATTATTCTTACAATCCAAAATATGTTTCAGCTTTAAATAATCTGCAAAGGGTTGATAAGCAGTAAAAACAAAAAAAAATCAATCAATTCAATGCACAAGTGCAATAAATGAAGGAAAAATGAAACAAACGAAATTTAATTTCTTAAAAAAAAAACCAGTCAAGGTAGAAATGGTCAAATTAGTAATAGTAGTAATTTATTGTAGAATTTGCACACTTCCATTGAATTTTTTTTTTTTTTTTTTGAGAGCTGAGAGAATGGAAAACTGATTTATTTTTAAAACTTCTTATAAAATAGTTATATTTACAAGAATAGTTTTTCATATAGAATTTTATAAATATAGTTTAAAAACAGACATCACAACATTTGGAAAGTTGTAAATAACCCAAAATAAAGGTAGAGAAAGTATGAGTTACATATTCTCAAAAGTCGACATTGAATTAAAGAAAACAATAATTTTCATCAGTCTAGTGTTTTTCAAAAGCAAATATCATAAAATATATTCATTTGAAAGATATTTAATAACTTCTGAAACAAATATATAACTAAGGGTGAATCAATGCTATTAGCAGAATTTTGAACTGAAATTTTCACTGAATAACATCAAAATTATGTGATTAATAATTACCACTGAATTAAATGCAGATTGTATTGGAAAAATAACTATTTGTTGTGTAAAATAAATGCTTTTCTTATCATGAGACTGAAGACTTATTGATGTGCCTATGTCTTTGTCAATTTGAATCAGTTATAAATAAAATGTTGTAAATTAGAACATATAATTTCTCTGACTTTTTCATTTTTCTTTCTCATTTTTATAATCAAAATCATATTCTTTAAGTCAAAATTATGGTCAGACCTATTATGATGAATAACTAATTCAGTGAGTTCATTGTTTTGTAAAAAATGCCCCCTTTTATGTGTTGAGGGGAGTTAACAGGAGATAACTGATAACTAACATCCATTAGACATGGCACGTGGAACTAGAACAGTCTACCCCAGTGAGCAAAATAAAGGGTTCAGTTTGACATTTCAACCCCCTGAAGAAGGCCAGAGCATACAACGGCCGAAACATTGTAATAAATATGGCGACAAAGATGAGGATATTAGTTCGAATAATGTAAATAGTGTGCATAATACCTCATCTCAGAAATATAGACAGATTATTTTGTTTAAATTTCTAGATCTCTCACCAATGTATTCTGTGGGGTAATTTTGCAATCAGTGTTATATAGTATATGCTATTTGTTTGTCTTGATTAAAAGAGAAAGAAAGTAGATATGTAGGTGGTGTTGTGGAAAGTGGCTCAGATTCAGAAATCAGTGAACCTAGTTTGAATTGGGCTCATTACATTCACATATCTGCAGATACACTTAAGAAAAGTATCTCCTTGCCCACTGCTATGGATTAAATAGCAGGACTTGAATCTGGAAAAATGACTGTTATTCTCAAAAACTGTTAAAAAATTTTCTTACAATCTAATATATATTTTGGGGCTTTAAATAACCCAGAAAGGGTTGATAAATCATAAAAAATCAAATCAATTTAATAATATTAAAGCAAAACTGTATTGAAAGTGCACTAATTTTGGAATTTTTTACAGTAAATTTATATCAAAGATCCTACAATACATCTGCTTTTGACACAAAATTATGTACTAATATAACAAATTGAAAATTTATATTTAAATATTAAGCATCATGTATCTTTAGCATTTTGATTTGAACAATAATTGGCCTATCTTGCATTTGTCCTCACTTTTCCATCTTTTATTTCAAGAAAATGAGTTTTATCAATAAATCTATTATTTTATCTGAAGAAGTTCCTTCTCATCACTTCATTGTCATTTATTTACTCAAATTTGTATATGAATGTAAAATTTTAGTGATAATTAAATAAATAAATGGAATTGCTGCCATTTTTTTTAAAGGTTATTATTCATGGTTCTTGTAGAAAATCATGATGTTTATGTTTGTCTTATTATGACAAATTTTATGAGTATGAAATTTTGTACTACCGATAAAACCCTTTCCTTGTGATTTAAAAGAGTTTTCCTTTACTTTTGTTAATCTTCATTTTAAACTTTATCAGTTATACCACTAAACTATTCCTGCAAATACAAATAATTTTCATTATGATAAACAAAAATAATATAATCTAAAATTAATGCAGAATAATTGAATTTCTTTTTATTTTCTTTGTAGGAATATCTCTGTAGAATACAATGAGGATTTCAATAAATAATGTTAAGTAGGACACTTAAAACATACATTTTGATAATATTGAATTTGACATGCACAAAAATAATAAAACATGTAAATCAAAAACAAGGTCAATTCCTGACTCGCTTTTCATTTGTACCATTCTGTTTGAAAGTGATTTTTTTGTGGATAACCAAGTGAACATTCTAGATGCTTTAATATAAAAGAGAGTTAAGCAAGCCAGTATGATAGATCATTACTACTGTAGTAATTTATACTTGTGGCTTTTGTACTAATTTAAGTAAATACTGACATCTACTAAAATTATAAGCTTATAATTATAAGTTAGAGCTCATAAAAGTAACAAGGAAAAAGAAAACTGATACTGAAATTTTCAGTTCGTATTCACAAAGCATTGTTTAGTACAGTACAAGGATACATGTTGACCATCCATTAAAGATTTGTAGTAATTGTCTGTGAGATTTGCTTGTTAACCATTACTTCATGGTGAGGCATCATACAGGAATTATTCATTTATGAATTCTTCAACAAGCCAAATGCATCATATGACCAAACATTTTTCTTTCTGTAGAAAAATATCTGTAAAATCCTTATTATATTACAAAAAACAAAACACATGTAAGTTCAATAAATGTCAAAATAAGAAGATTCTGTTCATCTTAACATTTTTTCAGAGAGTGAAGTAGATCCTCTCCTCATCGGTCTTTCTGTCCACACTGAACCTATGGGAGTTTAGAGTGCAGATCAACTGTCTAAAATGCATGTAGATCAAGAAAATCCTGCGTGTCACCCCTGCTGACCAGAACGCTACTGTTTCTTTTCTAGAAAATAGTTTTGTATTTAAAAAAAAAGAAAGTAATGTCATATAAAGTTACTTCCCTTTTTTCCTTGTGATCTTCATGAGTCAGTCTGTGAGAAACTTCAGAGCAATGGACTGCAATAGCATAACAGAGTGAATGCAAAAAGAAAAAATATTTATATCTCTGAGTCTTGAGACAAACACTGATATATACAAAATACATCAACAATATGTGTGTGTGCATGTGTGTGTGTATTGATCATTATAAAACCTAGTTTTTATGCACACAATATAGCTTAAAGCAATAGTAAATAAATGTTTGTATTGTACTATAAAGACAATGCATAGTAACAATTCACCTATTTCTCTTTCTCACTTTCTTAAGTTGATTCTTTTTGTTGTTTTAATTTGATCTGCAGTATTAACAGTAAAGTTGGGAAAACAGATTGATCCAGCAAAAGTAAATGGTCAACTTAAAAAAAATGATTGGCTATATATTTTTATTTTATAAGCAAAATGCACAAATTGGATATCAGCCTTACTATCATTTGAGAATATAATTGATAATCCAGTTAATGTTCTTGTCTTGTGTATTTGACAGACTTATTTAATTTTGTTATTATATAATTATCCACTTAAGATAGAGGATCATTTTGACAGAAATAAAAGAAAAGATTAGTTTACCAATTAAGATTATTAATCCAACTTAATTATCTTATTTTATAGATTTAGAACATTATAAGGAAGAAATTAATTTGTGTTTATTACTTTTACATTGATTGATTATTCTTGTTCTAGGATAATAACAAAACTGATCTTAATTTTAATAAATGGCTAAAAGCAGAGATGGCGGCATTAATAATGGTTGCACAAAACCAAAGCCTATTTACATGGAATTACCAGATAAACAAAATAAAGAATGATGTTGACCCAATATGTAGATTATGTGAACAACATGTTGAGACTATTGATCATTTAGTGTCTGGTTGTCCAGTCTTGACACTGATGGAATACAAAGATTGACATGATAAGATTGAGAAATATATACACTAGAAGGTATGTCAATATTACAGTGTGGCACATACTGAAAAATGATATAAACATCACTATGAAATACATATAAAAAGTCATAAGGTCGTTATTGTTTAAAACTTTGCCATTCATACTGACATACACATAAAAATCAACCAACCAGATATTGTGATTAAAGACTACAAAAAAGTAGTGTCATCAGATAAAATTATATTTGTTAAAGAATATGACAAGATAAATATAAAAATTTTGAAATTGAAAAAAATCATGTTACCTTAAAACTATTGTTATACCTATAATGATTGGAGACATGAGTATGATCAAAAAAAGGTACAGAAAAGAACAGTAACAAGATTTCTAGTAGCCCTGTTTACAAGAGATTCAAGAAATTACATTGTGTTCATCTATTCAGGAGAGTATTATCAATGTAAAGGAAATATAAATACTGTACATGCTAAGTATTAGAATTTGTGCAAACAGAATGCATTACCTTGCTTTACTCTAGGTCTTAGGTAATGACCTGGTAAATGATTATACTAAGAAAACAAAAGATGATGATGATAATAAATAATTTATTTTTTTACTTAACATTCTGAACCATTTTATAAAACAAATTTGATTCCCTCATGAATTGATTCTCTTATTGTGCATTACAGCCATATTTGTTAATATCAATAATGCAATTTTATCTATTTAATTTCACTGTTTTGTTTCATATTTCTTGATCATTTTAAAGTCAATTTCTATTTTTAGAGCAAATTCTTAAATTAACACTATCATTTGTTTATTTTTAAATTTTCACAAAATGTTGCTGTTAGTGACAAAAACAATTTCTCTCAAAAAAATATTGAAAAATAAATTTATTTTCTGTATTAATGTTCCAGAACATGTTTTTGTTTAATGTTTCTTAGATGAGGTAACATCTGCTAATTGTAACTAAAAACACACATGTATTATCTTAGATGTTGTAAATTTGGAGTTATTCTTTGTATCCAAGGTATCTCAAGACCAACAGATGCCACACAAAAATTCTTTGTAAACTGAAGTTTAATTTTATCACCTAAATTTTCTTTTCAGTTTATGAAATTCTGAAAATTAGATGTTAAGGATATATATTGTTGTTTAATAGAAGCAATCAATTTCATTTAAATTTAAAGAAATTATAAAACTATATATTATATCTGTAAAATTTATAAATATTTAAATGTATAAATTCATAAATATATTATCAATAATTTTGAGAAGACTCATTAATGTTTTCACTAATCCATTCTTTGGCATTTGTGTATAATCCATAATAAAGAAGAAAAATATTTGTTCAGAAAATGGTGACAGAAAAATGGTCGCTATATACCAACCATATATATTAGATACCATTTTGTTTTCCATTTTCAGAAATACATTTTGCTTTTTTTTCTACCAGAATATCTACCTGAAAAGGTCTGAAGACAGGAGGAGAAAATGCTGCAGTAAAAACATAAGGAACACAAAGGCATTCTTATGGACAAAATTTGCAATAGAAATTCAGGTTCATATGTATTTCAAACCTAATTTGTGAAAAGTTGATCAACTAACAGATATTATTGATTTTCAACCATTTCCCCTTAATTGTTTTTCCTTTTTTATACATTATTTATTTGAAAAATAAAATAAAAAGTCTCTAAGATTTTTAGAATCATAAATATTATATTCCCTCTTCTTTTCCTTTCTATTCCCAAACATAAACATTTAGATCTTTCACATTAGTTCTGGGTCTAAAGGAAATATATTCAGTATTAGATATCTTACAAGGCAGCTGTTACTGGCATATTATGATCTTTGCTTAAGGTTCATTGTTTTTGTATGGAAAAATGTTTTTATTGCATTATTCTTTATTTTGTGTTTCAGTTCTTTTTTTAATGCCAGATTCTTCAGATAAATAATGTATTTTGAATTATTGGTGAACGTTTTTATTTAATCTGTTTTTTCTATTTTTTTCTATTCTGAGAGAATATCATTTTGATCTAGAGTACATAATTAATTTTCACGTTTGTTATCTTGCTGTAATTTTGCAAGGATAAGTATTTTAGCATCATTAGAAGATGCTTGTTTACCCAAACTATTCTAGTGGTTTGTTTGAGTTTGTAATATTTGCTTTCCTGATTCTAATTTTATAATCATCATGACAGTCTCACCTTTTCAGTCTCACTAGAATATAATACGTCAAATTTTGTTTACTTCTCTTGTTGTGACTTCAAAAGATGAGTATCACTTTTTCTTTTTTATTTACTATTCACCCAATACATGACCTAAAAACTATTCAAGGTAAAGGGTTATTGATTGAGGTTGATGCACATAAATGGAGAAGGTAAGAAATGCAGTTTATGAAGGTATATAGGAAAGATAACGGCTGACCCTGGGCTTGAAGAGGCTATGATTGTAGTGATCAGAGGAGCATCTTTTTTGGAGTAAGTTCCATAAAGTAGCAGTTCTTGGGAAGAAGTCTGAATGAAACTTTCTACTTACCAGCACAACATGAAGGAAATGGAGATGACTCATTCTAGTGTGCATAATATAATGGGATTTGGCTGGGAAGTGAAACTAAGGAATGTATCTCATTAGAACACTTGCCAGGGGAATAACAATAAAGTAGTGAGACTCTTGCAACATTTCATCTTTGGGAAAATGGTTGTAAGGCAGAAAATAATTCATCACCTACAAGGCTGTGAAAACATTTTTGAACTTTATCAAGACTGGAAAATGGAGACTGGGCAGCTCCAGCCAGTTCAAATATGGCAGCAGTATTCTACTCTTGATCTGATCTGCCTCTTGTAAAGATAGAGTATAGCAGGGGGAGTCAGTACTGGAGTGGTACAAGGAACCAACTATTTTTTCAGCATCTTTGGCAATCGTTGGTATATGTGTTCCATGAGATCTGGAGCAAACATAAGTCCCAATAATATAGAACCTCCTTGAGAGAACAAGCATTCACCACAGGCAAAAATTCAGTGTCTGCTCAGTGATGATGGACTGTTACTAGTTGGATTTTGGAAGTATTTACCCATATTGAGCCATTAGAGCTTGGCTGGAGGAGGATATCAGCCGCCAGTGTTTAGTCATCTAGATTTTTAGAGGTGCACCCATATCATCTGCATAGATTTTTACTAGAAATCTGGGTATGTTCTTAGGCAGATATTTAATATAAAGCAGAAAGAGAGTAGAGCAACCATTGACAGATGAAAGTTTTTGACGATGTCACTGAAGAATTTTTTTCCCCAAAAAGCAAGAAAACTTACTTTGTAAAAAGTTGTAATTTTCCTTTCACAAATAAAGATGGTCTTAATTTTTTACACTTTTTACCTATATGTCATTTGGTTTTTTAACTGTTAATTATGAAGTTTAAGTATGTTTGTTGTGTATTTAAAGCATACTATATTTGAGTATATGAAAGTAATATTATACTGGTACACAAACTATTTTACATAACTAAGAGTGAGTTACCACTGTCCCCCACCCCATAGGCCTTAGCAAAAACTTTAACACAGCTTCTTTGAACAATTAACCCTTCACATATTAAAAATTTTGGTGACTTAGTTGAAAGACTAAGGGGGATAAATATGACAGATAAACTCATGGCTAGTTTAGATTCCAAATATACCTATCAATAAATGCTTGAATCTTAAAAAAACAAAAAATCTAGTACAATAAGAAATGAACCAACAGATACTCTTTGTTTTATCCAAATGGTTATATTCACATGGTTTGCATAAAAAATATTAGATAAAAAGAAGACTTCATATATGGCAGGGAATGGTGAACAATCTCCTTGCAGAAGCAGAAACTTGAGTCAATAGAAATATGTTTCTACAGAAGGATGCCGAGGATCCCATGGACAGAATATGTGAGTAACAAGCA
The DNA here is from genome assembly GCA_963932145.1 of Acanthosepion lycidas. Classification (NCBI taxonomy): domain Eukaryota; kingdom Metazoa; phylum Mollusca; class Cephalopoda; order Sepiida; family Sepiidae; genus Acanthosepion; species Acanthosepion lycidas. Next base: position 65,058,806 of record OZ010583.1, read on the forward strand.
AAATAAAAACAAAAGGACATTTACACTTAAAACCAAAAATAGATAATTGAAATTTCTAATAATGAGGAAAGAAGACTTGGAGAATTTGACATGCTCATCACATATTAAAGGCAAGAGGTGCAGAGGAAAACAGCAAATAACCTACCTGACAGATTGACAAATACTATTAACAGCTATAAAGAAGAGGAAGTTGTGGAGAGCCATGGTCGCTCACATCCTGAAGGGACACAAAACATAGAAGAAAATGACAACTCAGTTTCAATGATCATATTAATTTAGATTTTCTAGAAGATAATAAAAAAGTTAATGTTCAAGAACCATAGACTTTATAGCCTTTGTCACTTTCTGATCTTCTCCCCTGACCATAATTACAAATATTTGGGATCATTTCATATGAAGTGGATATTCACTTCAAAAGTTGACTGTTTCAGCTCAGATACTACCAGGATTTTTTTTCTACTAACACACACACTATCCTTATTTATTGCATTATTATTATAGGGGGCAAATGTGCCATATTAACCTAATTGAGCAATGTATCACATCACTTCCTTCCTATTTGTCTACTTATATTTGTGTTGCCTAGGTTCTTTGCCTTTCTTCTTCCCTGTTTCCCATAACTTCATTCATGCAAGCAAATTTGTGGGTAGCAAGAGCTAAGTACTTGGACTAAATGATTAGTGATAATCTTTGGTAATTCAATAACTATTCATGTATGAACTTTTCCATTACTTCAGGATATGGTGTTCTGCAAAGCACCGAGCTATAGAATAAATATCTGTGCACTCCTAGGATACTGATGGCTGAGATTATCAATTTTTCACCCAAATGTGCTAATATGAACAAGCATAAATATCTCTTTTATATGTGATAAAGAACCACATGGCTTTCCATAGACCAATAACAGACCCTGCTGTTATATTCCTGTTGAGTAGAGATTATATGTCTTGTAAATACATATAATTAAGTCAAGAATATTGGAAAGTGATGATTGTTGTTTCTGTTGGTCACAAATCGTAAGTTATAGAGTTTTATAATGTCGGGAGTCTAAGCAGAGTAAGAAATGGACATTCTCCAGTAGTGTATTTGTATAATTAGACTTGGCCATATCCAATGGCTGCAATTTAATTTTGTGATAACAAGGTTTTAAGATTGGAAGGTTTTATTTTGAAATTACTGTCAGCAAAAAATTAACCTTAATGTCATCAATTAAAAAGCACTCATCTAGTCAGATTGCATTTTCTTCTGAGAATTTATCAACTAGATTGTATCTTTTCTGTAGTTATCAGCCATAGGCAGAATGATAGGATATTAAAAATCAATTATGCAACATAATTAATATTTCAAATATCCTATCATTCAACATCCGATCATTCTACTAGACATCTATTTTTGGCTGGTTTAATGGCTGATGGCAATTGTACAAGAGAGTGCTGACAAGTTCTTAGTCCAAGACATTTCGTAAAATCTGACCAAATATTAGAACTTTTCTATTAAAAGTCTTCTTGATCATAATGAGAAATTTTCAGCACCCTTTTGATGTGATAAAGACTTGTGCAGTCATTCTGTTAACCTTATACTATGTTTGAATGTAAAGAAACATATGTATTACAACTGTTTAATAAATGAACAATCTTGCATTTTACATAAACAAGATAAAAACATTTGAAATACCAATTGCAATTTCCACATACATATAAAATTCAATTATATAGAAGCTTCAGCCATATGACATTGAAACACCAGTTCCCATATGTTAAGTACTGGTCAGTAACTAGATGAGTGACTGCTTGGGAATAGAACGTGTTATAAGCTTGAATGTGTGGGTGGTGTAATGAATAAATAAATCCACCTCTTCTCCCCTCAACTATGGCTTAATTAGTAAGACTGGTATCACTAAACCATTCAGTATTATTTTCTCCTCACAAAATATCTTGTAATCTAAAAATATTTAAATTACCTGCAAGAGGTTGATAAGGCATAGAAAATGAATGAATGAATGAATTAATCAATAAATCACTCAATCAATATATAGAAGTCAAAATGATAACAAAGTAATTACATTGTAATATACCTACCAATAAGTATCATATATATATATATATATATATATATATATATATATATACACACACACATATACATGAATATGGTGAAAAGTGATCAGCCCAATTCACTTCCTAAAATCAGTATTCCAATGATCAAATACCAGAATAGAGGCTGAGTACCTTTTAGCACCTAATTGTGTGTGTGTATATATATATATATATATATGTATATATATATAATATTCTCATTTGCATATAACTGCGAACACAAGTATGTGTGAATTTGTATAATATAAATATTATATGCAGGCAAAGGTTTACATCCAGTGTATTTTTTTATTTTAAAAACAACAAAAATATTTCTATTCACATATGTATATATATGAAGAAAACAGCTTGACGATTGTGTCCAGCATGAAACAGCCTGTTGCCTCTAAGTGTTGACTTCAATGTTCATTTTTATAATCATATAAATATATATATTCATTTTTATATTCTTATATATCTATATATATATATATATATATATATATATACATATATATATATATATATATATATATATATATATATATATCACTGAGAATGGATTTTTAAGGTTTTTTTCCTAATAATTTTTATTACTATATATATATGTATATATATGTATGTTTACATATTATCATCCATATATATTGTTTAAGTGCTTATAACCCAATGCAGCAGCCAATTAAATGTATGTAAATAAGTTTTTTGTGTTGGGGAGAGTCATGTTCTTTCTTTTTTTTGTAAATTAGAATATGTTAAACTTCTACTTTTAGTTTAAGTTTGTTATTTTTTTTAAACTTTGATGGTCAGAAAATAATTGTGTTCTATTTCACTTTAGTTGCTTATAAGGTTTAACTTAAATATCATAAACATTTTTAACCACAAAGAATCTGTTTTAAATGTTGGAAAGAAAAATCTAGAAAGGAAGGTTTTGTCACAATGTAAAATTTTCTGATACAAAATTACTCAGCATTATTTTTTTAACTGCTGTTAGTTTAGAGGTTCCTGAAGATGGTGTCTCAGAGAGTGAGTTGGACTAATGGAAGTCTAAGGCTTTAGGTAGCCTAACAGATAATCCTACTTTATAGAATGGATTAACAACCAGTTTGTGTATTTATATGTATATAAGAATATTATGCATATACTGTATATGTATAAAAAATATGTATAGATGTGTGTGTGTGTGTATATATATATATATATATATATATATATATATATATATATGTATGTATGTATGTGTGTACATATGCACATGTATTCATAATATTTTTTTATCTTTGTGTATCTTTGTACAAACATAGAATAACATAAGTGTTTTATATTTGTTTATGTTTACACACATATATTGACTGTGTGTACAGATCTGTGTGTGTGTTCAAAGCAAGTGTTTTAGATGAACAAATCTGTTTTGGGAATTGCCAATGTTCTGGTTCCTACCAAACATGTAGGAACAGAACATATAAAATGATTTTCTTTCTGCTTTCTTTGACAAAAATTCTTTCTTGAAGACTCACAATTCTTCTTCTGCCTTTTTTTTTTTATTTTTTGATCTGTCTTTTCTTCTTTTTATAGTTTACTAACCTTTTTCAAGCCTTCTGGGAAATTGTAAAATCTCCTGCAATTCTAAGTCACTCCCAAGAGTGCTGGACTCAATCACCGCAGTTAGGAGATTTGTATAAACGTGAAATAATTTATGGTCATCTTGAAAATGCTGCAGGGTCAAGGAAGCCAAGAAGTTTCAGAGAGAAAATGTCTGAGAAATGAAAGAGAAATTTCTTCAACTGGATAAAAGGGTGTGTGTCTATATTGAATCACGGAGAAGAAATAGGTTTCCTTTTTGCAGTAAACATGAACAGAAACAAGTTTCTTTCAGAATTTGTTTCACAATGAGATTTCTTAGTTGTTCAGTTTTTCATCTGCACCATTTTTATATCTCTCAGACAGAAATTCTAGTGAATTTAATTACTATATAACCTATTAATTGATTTTCTTCACTGTAATGTATCCATTTAGAGGCAGACATGGCTCTCCACAGCTTCTTATACCTTTTAGCTCTAAGCAGTATTTGTCCCCTTACCATCTATCCCAGTTCCTGCCCTGCCATCCATTTACAGAAGCTCATTAGGTAATTACTTACTGTTTCCCTCTGTGACACATGCCTGTCCTATGAGAATTAAATTCTCCACGCCCTCCTTCCTCATTATGTGATTAATTGATCACTCATGTTATATATTGTAAAAGAGTCTATTAATTATTTGTATAGTTTGTAAAATGAATCATCTTGGTTGTGAAAGTTTTAAGATTATCATAAAATTTTTGCTTTCATATTATTTATGAATAAACTAGAATATTTTCTTTATTGCTAAATGGGTTACTGACTTTCATCTGACCAATGCTAACAAATGTAACATAATAATATATTTCTAATAATTTTAATAACTGATATTTTTTTCATTTAATAACTTAATATTTTTCATTTTACCTAATATTTTTTCACTTAAGTACCTAATATTTTATGTCATTTTGTAAATTGAGGTCTATTTCTTATAAGAAATCTATCCAGTTATTTGATATTAATAAAAAAATAGCCTACCTCAGAAGAGGATACCTTAATCCTCTTCAAAGTATTCTCCTTCGATCTCACACACTCATATCAACATTTTATTCCATTTTTCTAAACAGTCTGCAATGCCATCTCATAGGATGGCCATCATCTACCTTATATCATTCACTTTAATCTCATCTATATGATAAAATCTCCTCCTGTTACAACTGTAAGTTTATCTTTGGAAAAAGTTAGAAGTCAAAGAGAGTCAAATTTGTACTGGAGTAGGTGGGCCAACATACCTAGATGATACAGTGTTTTGCCAAAAATCCCTTTACAAAACATAAAGAATCTGCTTATTACACAGCATAAAAAAAAACCTCACTAAATGGCATCTCATTGTTGACTCTTTATAGAGTCAACAATGAGACGCCATTTTGTGAGTTAAAGAGCATCTTTATTGTAAGGTTCCCTTTCATTAGTTACGTCACGTTTGTATATTCGTTCTCAAGATATCCAAAGTGGCTTGATACTTTCCTGATATATGTGTCATTATCAAGTTCAAGATCTAATGTCATTACTTATTTTAGATCTGGTGGAAATTATTATAATGCCTTCTTTTGCTTGATAAGAAGAGAATCATCATAGGTATTTAGATATAACTGATATGATATAGTATAGGATCATTAATTTTATTATCATTAAATCGATACATTTTCATATTTATCATATAAAACCAATGCCCAGCATGGTTAATAGTCATAGAATTTAATAGGTTTTATTTTCATTAGTATCTACATTTTTTTATCCTTGGTTTGAGAACTGTTTTATTCTAATTGGTTGATTAATCAAGTTAAAAGTTATTTAATTATGAGAATAAGTCATTATTAACTAGTTTTTAATGAAATGTCACTAAAGATTTGCAGAAATCAGTTTATTTTAAAATTTGTGAAACATCACTCATATTCTTTAACTGAAGTTAGCAGGTTAGAATTATCAGTTTATCAGTTGCCTGTTATGCAAAAATGAGCCCAACTAAAATTAAATTTTACGTTGAATTTAATTCTAAAATATTTGATGTTTTTTCAATTTTTTATATAGGCTAATATCTTCTAATATCAAGTGCAGTGACATGTTCTTTATTTACATTATTTTTCAGCTGTGCTTTGTTGTTATTTTCATAATATTTTGGTCAGTTCAGATATGCTTCAGGGAATTTGAAATTGAACCATTTAATCTACAGTAAAACTATTACTGCTACCAAGGTTTTTCTTCTAGTAAAGACAATTCTAAGAATCAACTGATGCTTGAAAAGTGAATTTATTTACATCTTTACAAACACCATGAAATGCTGAAAGAAAAAACAAAGGCTTCATGTTGCATTGCAAAAAAATGTCTTGAATATCATGGAAATTAAAAGGTGGCCAGTGTATTACAACCTACTTTGTTTGCTGTCTAACCAGAAATCAAGAGTAAGTCCTGCCATGCTTCTTTTCTAAAGCAGGATTGCAGAATTGTTATAAGTCCAGCCAAGCTTCTTTTTAAGCAAGGGTACAGCAACTCTGGTTTTGTTTTTCCCTCCAAAATATGGCAGTTACCACATGACCAGTGTAGATTAAATTGGGCAATACCTATCAGTACTTAATCTCCTTGCATCAACCCCAAGACAGCTACAGATAGATTATTCTTGTACCACTGTCCACATCTAAGGACATCTTGTTTTATTCTTTTTTTAATGCTGTTCAGTTACTGCTTGTCTTGTTTCTATTGAATCTATACTACTTGGACCAGGGATTGAACTCATAATTAATATATACCATCAAATTCCTGAAACAACACTTTAATCCTTCTTGGTTATTGACGACGATATTAGTCCAACTGTAAACAATCTAAATAATAACTTCTCATCAGAGAAATTCAGACATGTTCTTTATTTGGTACTTTTTTAAATGATTTAATAGATTTATAAGCAATAAAAAATATTCTTTGCCTTCTCATTCTCAGCTTGTTTTAGTTGTTCTTAAATTTATAAATCAGTGGCATAAAAAAAAATTCAGTCAGAATTAATTCTGCCACATACTACTAGAATATATTAATTGCCTATTTCTTAAAATTTAAACCTATAATTGTTGGCTGTATTCTTTTTTCACTTGTTAGCAAGATTTATTTTATGCTATCAAATTAATAAAAAGATATTATTCTAGTAATATTAACTTAAAAAATTTAATTGAATCAAATATCAAAACCACAAAAACAGAAAAATACTGGAAATTGATAATTTTGATTTATTTTAAGATTGTAGTTTGCCATTTTACCGGGTTTATGAGTCTGTAATCTTAATAAGTTGAAAGTCAAAAGCTCAGTTAAAATGTAACTGACTTTACTAAGAGAGTAATAATGAAGAAAAATGCAAAAGAGGAGAAACAGAGTAGCCAATTAATACAGTGAGTTTTGAGAATGATAGACAAAGAAGAACACTGTCAAACTAATTAGAAAAAGGCATAGTGATAAAAAGAAAATAAAACAGTGAGAGAGTGGGAGACCAGTTGTTAAGAAAGAGAATAGTGAGAGAAAGAGAGTGAGGAGAGGAATGAGAAAGAAAATAAAACAGTGAGAGAGTGGGAGACCAGTTGTTAAGAAAGAGAATAGTGAGAGAAAGAGAGTGAGGAGAGGAATGAGAAAGAAAATAAAACAGTGAGAGAGTGGGAGACCAGTTGTTAAGAAAGAGAATAGTGAGAGAAAGAGAGTGAGGAGAGGAATGAGAAAGAAAATAAAACAGTGAGAGAGTGGGAGACCAGTTGTTAAGAAAGAGAATAGTGAGAGAAAGAGAGTGAGGAGAGGAATGAGAAAGAAAATAAAACAGTGAGAGAGTGGGAGACCAGTTGTTAAGAAAGAGAATAGTGAGAGAAAGAGAGTGAGGAGAGGAATGAGAAAGAAAATAAAACAGTGAGAGAGTGGGAGACCAGTTGTTAAGAAAGAGAATAGTGAGAGAAAGAGAGTGAGGAGAGGAATGAGAAAGAAAATAAAACAGTGAGAGAGTGGGAGACCAGTTGTTAAGAAAGAGAATAGTGAGAGAAAGAGAGTGAGGAGAGGAATGAGAAAGAAAATAAAACAGTGAGAGAGTGGGAGACCAGTTGTTAAGAAAGAGAATAGTGAGAGAAAGAGAGTGAGGAGAGGAATGAGAAAGAAAATAAAACAGTGAAATAAATAAAATAATAGAACAGAAAGAGATAAAAAAGGAAAAACAAAATTAAAAGAGAATAAAAAAAAAAACTGGAAACATAAAAGCGTTTTTCATTTTATTTACATGGTCAGTGTTTTATTTTTTGGCTGATTTATTCTAAAGGCACTGAATTCCTTCCATAAATGCCAAAAGCAAAAAAGTTATAATTTATAGCAAACCATACTCTGATGTTAGGAATAGGACCTATATGTTGTGGGCTTTAGAATATGTTGCTTCCCAGATCTATGTCACGTGACACTTACATGAAAGTAGAACTTCTTTTCATTGCTGAACACTACAGATCTCCAGGTGACCTTCTCGTGGCACCACTGAAGAAAGGCTCAATGGTGTTGTGGTGTATGTAGAAACTTGAATAGAGTCGCATATACATGTAGTCAAACTGCAAAAAAACAATTCTCAACAGTCTGTGTTGACACTTTTAGGACAACATTTACTTCATTCTATACTGTAGATGTTGTTTAGTCTATGAGTGCTGTTCTTTTAATATGCCAGTCTTGGCAAGCATCTTTACTATGTGGCCAACCAGAACCTGGTCTACAGTTGTAGGAATATTCATAGCCAACAATGAAGCGGCAACATTGCTTCATATCTAACATGCACAATTCTTTGGAGTGACCATACAGCCTGTCGAGTGCAAAAAATGAGCATGATACCTGCTTGGACACTTTCACCAAAAAATCCCCATATTGATACATGTTTAAATTCAATCTAGGCTTTCGGCTTACATAAGCCATTATCAAAGATGACAATTACTTTTCAATATATCAACCAATACACAGAACAATAATGATAGTCTGTTTTTGTTGCATGAAAAATTTCAAAGCAATGACTAACTAGTGTATACAAGATGCGGAAGTGAGAATTGCGTTGCAGCTCGTGATATCACACATGACCATGTGAGAGTGAAAAACGAGAGATATTAAGTATGAGAAGCCATTGGAATAAACCAAAAGCTTATGTTATCAATTATAGGCATTTAAGAATATTTGTGGAGATTTCGTAGTTTATTTTGTTCAGGTTAGGTTTCAACTGTTTTATGTATAAAGCTTCAATAATTTTCAGTTTTTGTTTATTATTTTCATGTTTAAGTATAGTTGCGTTTTCAACAAGGATTTTCCAGAATTGTGTATGTGGCCAGGTATGTTGTTTTAAATGCCTAAAAATGTTAGAGTTATCATACAAATGTAGAGTCAAGCGTTGTAAAAGCAAGTTTGTGGTGTGACCAACATAAATATTATTTAATCCATTGGAGATACAATCTCCCAAAGGGCACTTGAATTTGTAAACTATGTTGGTTTTTTGCAAATCACTAATGGGGAGGAGGGAAGAATCATTGTGAACAATTAAGTTAGATATATTAGATTTAGTGTAGTATATGATTAACCTAATTTTTTTGCATGGATCTGTTGTAGATATATTAGTATTTACTAATTTTTTTAGTATATCTTCATCTTGTTTATAATTAGTATGCATTTGACTACGATATAAAAGATTAATATGTTTGGGATTAGTTGAAGCAGTATTATGTTCTATTTGCTTAGTATTAAGACTTCTAAAAAAGCACTTTATTTGTTCATCAACTATATAGTTTGGAAAGCTATTATTAATAAGTGTTTGTTTTATATTCTTTAGTTCACTGTAAAAAATCTGTTTTGTGAATGAATTAGTTTCTGCACGATGTATTAGATTCTTTATAATTGCTATTTTGTATTAATATGGACATTCTCTTTTTTAGTTAAGTGTACATGAATTTATGCTGGTAGGTTTTTTGTATAGCGAATAGTAAATTTGTTATTATTTGTGTTTATCGATATATCAAGGAAGGGAATTTTATTATTAGTATTGAGTTCACACATGAATTTAAGGACAGAATGATTTTGGAAACGTTTTATAAGTATAATAACATCTTTTAAGGAAAATGATTTTGAAAATAAATTCAGTTTTTCAATTAAATTTCCTGGTAATTTTTGTGAAATTTAAAGAGACAAGATAAGTGAATATTTTATATTCATAGTATATTATAGTAGCGTTGTCAACAAGTATTTTCCTGTATTGTGAAGGGGAATAGGAATGTGTTTTTATCTGTTGAGCAATAGAGCAAAATGAAGTGTAAGACATTTTGATAATGATGTGGTTAGATTAACAATAAGAAACTGATTAGAGAACTAGAAAAGATTATTATAAAAATAACTAGACATAATATATTTTTATTATTCAATGGAACACACACACACACACACACACACTACCTCCATTAGTAGAAATCATGGTAGTGGAAAAGGTTAATGTTCATAATATTTTAGATATTAAATAGTTCTACATTTTCAATTTTTTGAACTGTGCATTGACCACTTTTTTAAATAAAACTGTTTCCTGGACAAGATAAACCTGGTATGTAAAATAATTTTATTGTGTGTGTGTGTGTGTGTGTGTGTGTATGCATGCGCGCATATATATATATATATATATATATATATATATATATATATATATATATAAAATATATATATATATTTATATATGTAAAATATATATATATATATATATATATTTACATATGTAAAATATATATATATATATATATATATATATATATACACACACACACACATATGTAGCTAACTGGTTAAAACATTTGCTTTTTGACCATGAGTTTCAGGTTCAATTCTCACCATGGTGACTTCTTGATACCTAGCAGATGACCCTATTGGAAAGTACCAGAAAACCATACCATGAGTTGACCCAAGCCTTGTCCTTATGAGTGAAATTGAGTAGATGGAATTGTTTGTCAATGGTTGTTCTAGTATGAAGTCACAAGTCATAGTAATCAAGGGTTTAAGTGTACTGACCTTTTCAGGCTGTTGATCACACCAGATGATGTGCTCTCTCCCAGCAAACTGTAAATAAGGTCCACTCAGCATAGTTGCAGCATAAACCACAATTGGTCTCTGTGAGTGTTGAACAAATAGAAACGTACCTGAGTGGGTGTCTGCAACAGGGATTAGCTAGCCACCCTAGCAGACAGGCATATTTGGATATAAGCAGCCAGCTATTATACCTGCAGTTAATGACCTTCTCTATTTTTCATTCATTTTTGACTTTATATTTTTGTTACTATTTTTTCTTTGTTTTAAACATTTGGTTGTGAAGAGATCTGTTTGGTTAGAGAGACGTCCCTGTTTTAAAGATCTTAGTATGCACATTAGTCTTCTTTATCTTTATTCATTTATTGTACAAAACTGCATCCCATCTGATGTCTCATTATTCATAGTTCTGACTTTTCTCTTATCATCTTAGTCAACCATATATCTTTTTAGATTTTTGGTTTGATCTTTCATATTTGTGTGGCTGGAGTGGGCTGCTTGTCAAACTGCTCAAAATTTATGACCCCACTGTGACAGTAACATTGATAAATTAAACAGTGAAAGTCAAAACTTTTTACAGAATGGCCAATTCTTCCAATATGAGATTCAGGAATGTGCCTTCAAAAATGACAAGATAGTTCTTTTTTGTTTATTTAAAACTGAATTATTTCATATATAACGAAACTGATCAGAATATGAAAGTTCTTTCCAAAGAGTTATTGAGAAAAGTATTTCCTTCAGCAACATGAATAATTAGTAGATTTTTCCCAATACAACTTCAAATTTCCTTTTACTCTTTCATATAACCACAAATGATTTCACTTAAGCAAACATGATTGGCTGAATATTCTCTCTGATATATATATATTTATATATGTAAAATATATATATATATTTATATATATATATATACATATATATATATATATATATATATATATATATATATATATATATATATACACATATGTAGCCATATTCATCATATTTGCCATATTTCCAACAATTTTCCAAAAATAAGAAAATCAAAATTTAAAGAAACAGTTACATAATACAATTAATCTTGTATCTTAGCTATTTCTATCAGCAATTTTTCTTGCTCAAAAATGTGGATGTAGGGTTTTATACTATTTTTATGTAAAGTGAAAAATCAATGAAAATTATTGAATTTGTCCCAAATTCCTGAAAACTAGTTCATCAAAGGATATTATATTTCCAAGAATATTTTCAAGTAATAAAAATTGATTTTTTGCTACTACGGTAGCATCTAATTGTTAATCTAATTAACTGAAAAATCTATTTGTAAAGTATTTTACTCAAAGATATACCTTATTTTATTGAAGTAAAGAAAATATATATTTGTAATATGAATGAAACTGTTTGATGTTAAATATCATATATGAGCCCTTATAAATAAATTCTATTTAATATACACTGGGAAATATATAAGAAGGATAAAGAGATTCAGCTTTAAGTAAGTATATTGATTTTATTTTAAATATATTTAATATTTTTAATATTAAGGCAAATAGACGCACTATTCAAAGTAATATATTCATTGATTGAAAATGTTTTTAAAAATAAATATATAATGAATTTAACAAATGTTCTTTGTATTAGCCTTTGAGCAACATTTCTATTAATATGAAATCTGCAGTACAATTTTCATTGTGTGTGTGTGTGTATGCTTCTTATATTTATTTCCATTAAACTTATATCTACATTGTCTACAAAGTAACTTTCAGGAAAATGGAATTACTTTTGGAAAAGATCATAACCAGAATACTTGTCACCATAAAACCCTAAAAGACAAGTTTAAGGATAACACAGCAGAGATAATCTGTATAAATTCACTTCTTTCTGCATTGAAGATTTATGAGTATAAAGAATCAGTAAAAAATTACCTAAAACCTACAATTCTTGTTTTGAAGTGAAACGAAGCAGAAGTAAACACCTACATTAGAACAACTGACATTTATATCATGTAAATATTTTAAACATTAATAAATATATCAATATTTAAATAATTACCTAAGAACCAAATATATCATTCATCCAGGCTTTGAATATTGCTACCACATATGGTTTAGTGTTCCCACTATATATTTAGGGATCCTTATTAAAATCCAAACAAAAATCTGCGATATCATTTTTCCTGTCCTGACATCTTGGCTTCAATCACTTTCCCACTTCATAATGCAGCTTCTCTGATCCTTTTCTATAAATAGTTTCATGGTAATTGTTCTGATAAACTTTCCTCTATGGTAACTAGATTTTATGAATTTAAGCACACAATTTTAATGCTTCCAAAACAAAACTTCTCTCCATTAATCATCTGAGAAATCCTTCTCTTCTTCCATCAGCATGGCTGATTCCAACCTCCAGGAAAGTGACTTGTTTTACCTTCTCAGGTTAACATTCTCAGCTGACATGAAGTGGAAAGACTATATTGTATCCATTGTTAGGTGAGCTGTTAAGAATGTTGGTTCACTATGTTGGGCAAGACAATTTTTCTCTTCAGCAACTATCTCATATCACCTGTCACCATTTACCATCACCCATGCCGAGAATGATGCAGCCATATATGGTCCAGTGCTCCTGTTATTTACCTGGAGATCCTTAATAAGATCCAAAGAAGAATCAGCAATAATATTGGTCCTGATCTGGTTGCTCAGCATCAGTCTAGGAGAAGGATGACTCTGAATTCAAAAACTGTATATAGCCCTGGCAAAGCACATACTATATCTAGTCAACATATGATAACCTTTGAATGTTTGGATTTTACATGTATGATAAAGTATGATAATAAAGACTTGGCCAAGGTCTCAACCTCTTGATCCTGGGCCAAGCAAGACAAGTGAATGTGGTTATCACTTTACTAAAACTGCTATGTTGGCTGAGGCCACATCTGGAAGTAGAGATAACTGGTTTATTCTTCAAACTCAATTAAGCAATAGCACTTATCTGAAGAATTGCTGAAGGTTGCTAATAATGAGTTCAAATAAGAATCTGAACAGTTCCTGAAGGCTTTCAATAATTAGTGTAATCCAGAGCCTAATTATGGAGCAGAAGTAACCAGAAGTGACCAGAAGTGGTTATCATCCACAATACAAAGGAGTAAGGACAATTGGTATTAAAATGTTACTTTAAATGGTATTATTAGTGTTTACACACTTGTCCTGATTGTTATTATCTCTTTGTTTTGTATATGTGAAGTGGATTTAAAGGGAAGATCCGTTTACTTAGTATTTCATTTTTTAAATTACTTAAATATTTTAATTTCCATTTTTGTTGCATAAAATATAGATGTAAATTACAAATATAAATATGGTCTGAGATTTCTTAAATTAATTCTTCAGGTTCATATATCTATTTATTTACCATCCTACTATATATATATATATATATATATATATATATATATATATATATATATATATATATATATATACTTTCCATTTCTTCCATTTCTACGTCATCCAGTTCATTTATGCTTCTGAACTGATCTGCATATGCCAGTATATGCTGTCCCTTTTTCTCAATTATAGCTGCGGTATGTCCTTTTTGTATCAGGAAATTTGCTTCTTTTGGATCAGCCTCTTTATTTTTTCTATACTATACATTTTCTTTCATTGCAAAGAACTTAGTTATGGGAACTCTGATTTGTCTTCCCATTAATGCTGAAAGGCTCTGTTTTCTTCCTGTATATGGAATGTGTATGTAACTGAGGAGCATTTTTGGTAGATATGCTTCTCTGCTTTCCTTAAGTGGTGAGAATGCTTTTAATCCCATTTTTACCATTTGTACTATTCTTTCCGCAATGCCATTAGATTGTGGGTGATAAGGTCGTGTCTTGTATATGATGCATCCAATCTGCTTTAACCACACACATAAGTTCTCATTACAAAATTCAGGTGCATTGTCAGTGACTATTGTCTGGGGTACTCCATTCCTTGAGAATATAGTACTTAGTACTTACTTTATTGTGGTGGCTTTTCTGTCTTTTACTCTGACAACCTCTAGCCATCCTGAATATATCCACTAACACTAAGAACAATCCCCTATCTTTGATATGCGCATGATCCATGTGGGCCCTAACCTATGACTCTGTTTCCTGGTGTAGATTTTTGCTTGCTTGAAGTTTGTTTTTTTTTATTTCCGTACATTTTGGGCATCTCTTAATGTATTCCTCTGCATCTTCTGAATATCCTGACCGCCAGGCTTGTAACTTAAGTCTTCTTTGTGTTGCTGTTATACCACAATGCTCTTCATCATGTACTCCTTTTAATATGACCCTTCTCAGTATTTGTGGAGCTACTATTATATCCCCTTTGCATATTGTGTCATCTTCTATGGTTACTTTGTGCTTCGTTTCTTTAAAGGGGTGCTCTGCCATCGAACAATTGCTCCACACATTGTTTTTTTATTAACTCTATTATTCTGTTTAATATTCGGTCTTGCTTTGTTTCTATTTTGAGTCTATTTAGTGGAAGAATGCCCATTTCTACCCAATATATTATTTTATCTTCAGCATTTTCCTGTTTTTCTTCTGTTTCATTCGGGAACTGTAATCTTGATAAAGCATCTATGTGAGGGATAGTATTCCCTTTTATATATACTATGTCAAAATCGAATGCCATGATTTTTATTGCCCATCTTAAAATCCTTGATGATATAATTTTTGGCAATTCTTTTCTCAAGTTAAATATGAAGTCTAATAGTTTGTGGTCCAATTTTAATAAGAATTTTTTCCTATCAAAAAGTTTTGTGCCCTTTCCATGCTCCATACAATTTAGTGCTTCTTTTTCAATATTCAAGTAGTTAGTTGAGATTAACCTTCTTGATATGTACATGATTAGGTATTCTTCTTGTGATAGAATAGTAGTAATCACCTTTTCACTCACATCTATGATTAACATTACTTCTTGTTGTTGATCAAAAGCTTTTATTATTGGTTTATTCCTCAGTATTTTCTTTACTGTTTGAAAAGCAATAGTTTGCAATTGTGTCCAGTTAAATTCATTGTTTTTTTGTGTGTAATTTTGAAAATGACTCTATTATGTAACTGTATCTTGGTATGTATTTACTATAAAAATTTATTAGCCCCAAAAAGGATTCTAATTCTTTTTTTATTTTATGGAGCAGCTATCTCTTGTTATTTTCTTTGTTAGTCTATCATCGGGTGATATGCCTTTTTTTGATATTTGATATCCTAAATATGATATCTTCTTACAGTCAAAATTACATTTGTCTTTGTTTATAGTCATGCCTGTTTTTTTTTACTCTCACTAAAATTTGCTCTATTTTATATTTTAATTCTTTTTTAGTCCTTGCCCCTACATATATGTCATCCTGGTATATTATTATATTTTTTATTCTTCCTAATGAAACTCTTTCAATTGCTTTTTGAAAAATATGGCTTGAGGTCTTTACACCAAATGGTAGGCGAGCCCATCTTAGTAAGCCTATAGGAATGTTTATTGTGGTGATTTCCTTGAATTCCTCGTCAATTTCTATTTGGTTGTATGCTGCTTTGAGATCAATTTTTGCAAAGTGTTCCATTTTTGCTAACTCGTGGCTCACACTTTCGATATTTGGCAACAGAAAAGAGTCTGAACATATCTGGTAATTTACCCCTATCTTGTAATCACAACAATATCCTTAAATCTCCATCAGGTTTCTTTATTGCTACTATTGATGACTGCCTAATTGCGTTACTCTTTCTAGTATGCATTGTTGTATCATTTTGTTTAATTTGGCTACTACTAAAGGTAGGATATGAACTGGAACTTTTCTTGACTCTATATATTTTGGGTGATAATTTTTTTGAGTCAATTACTTGCTTTATAGCCTCTCAATAATCCTATTTCATTTTCTTCTGCTTCCATGGAATTGATTAGTCTCGCTGTATCTACTTTTAATACATCAATTTCTATTAATCCATGATCTTTTTCATATTCTACAACTGCAATGAGAATTATTTCAAAATGCTTGTTGGTTTCAAAATTGCCTTGAAATGTATTCATTATTTTTATAGTAGTTCCATCAAATTGCTTTAAATGGATACTACTATTTTTAATTTAGGTTGTTCTAATTTTATCTGGAAATTTTTTGGTATCAACATGACTTCACTGCCTGTATCAACTTGCATGTTAAATATTTGGCCATTTATCTTTATTTTTCTCTACTTCTTTTTTGTGCATTCATTGTAAATATTTCAGCTTCTTCTTCAGAGGATTTTGTACTGTTTGTACTCTTTCTATTTTCTTTTCATATTTGCATACGTTCTGAAAATGATCTCTTTTTTGCAATTTGAGCATATTTTTCCTAGAGCTGGACATTTGTACTTGTCTCTCTCATGATTTTTCCACAATATCTACATTTAATTATCATTGCACTCATTCTTTATGTCTCGAATTCTTCTTTTGGTTGATTAAATTCTCTAATCAACTCTAATTGTTGTAAAACTTGATGCTAGCTTTCAAACTCATGCTACTACTCTGTAGACATTCTAGTATTTTTCGTTTGTGGTTTTGGTCTTACAAACCTTTAATTATTCTGAGAAGGATTAATTCATCTTCTATAGTCATTTCCCAAGCTCCCAATTTTTCAAATTAACGATACTTGGCTTGTTCTTTCAATCTATGTAAGTATTGTATAATGGACTCATGTATTGTCTCATGTCAAACTGGTGCTTGTCTTATCTCTAAAAACTTGGTTCTTTCCACAATGACTGATCTTTTCTTTGGTCTTATGTTCTTTTTTATAATTTTAATAATTTCTTCAAATGTCATTTCTTCTAATTCGCTTGGGTAACACATTGTCAAAATTTTCTTCACAGCTTCACACCCAGCAGTAGCAAGAAATAAATCCATTTCTACTTCATTGGTCTTTGTGTCTCTTAATTTTTTCATTCTTGCATATCTCTCTGTTTAGTAGCAGTCGTAGTACAGTTTTCTGTGGCTATAGGCATAAGGAATTGTTAAAAAAACTTTCTCGATCAAATAAAACAGTCTATATTAAAGTGCAATAAAGTGAATAATTGTTAAATATAAAGATACCCAATGGAAAGAACATCAAATTAATAATTTCAATGATTTGCTCTCATAGGAGTGATTCTTATCTTGTTTTCAATACAAATAATCAATCAAAAATATACCTCAATTAAAAATAAATCTTCAGATATTTTGCACTTATCAGAAGAAAACAAAGAGTAAAGAAGAAAAAGAGAAAAAATATACTTAATATACCCAAGAAGTGAACCATTCACTTGGAAGAGAGAGGAGTGCCACTTAATGTTAAGATAATATAGTTTGTTTTTTTTAAGCATTTCACCCCAAGCAAGGCGAGAAGCCACTAGGATGCAAGGGGTTACAGAAGATTTGGAGCAAGATCAGATAGGAGTGATAGATGAAAGGATGAGGAGAAGGATAGTGGATAGATCAAGGCTACTGGAGATGTCAACTGACATTACATTTGAATAGCTGGAGATTGTAGCTCTCAGGGAAACTGGAATAGGGAAGGGAGTTCTACAGGCGAGAGGTACAAGACATGAAGAAGAGACGGCTACATTTAGTAGTTTCAACAGTGAAAGGGTGAGAACAGGATGCCAGCCTCGTAGGGCGCTTGAACTCATGAAGTCTGGGAACCAGCGAATGCAGTTCCTCGGAGCAATTGCCATGAAAGTATTTGTAAAAAGACAGAGAGAGGCGACGGCACATCTGTGAGAGAGCGACTGTAGACGAGATGCTAGAACAGGGCCAAGAAGGGGCTCCAGACCATATATGGCAGCAATACTCCATGCAAGGGCGAGCCCTTTGCTACTCTGTCCACATGACCAAGGGTTGATATTATGTCTTCATGACCTTTACTTTTTCTTCATTGCTTTCCTGCACACCCTTCAATTTAAATTTAAGTTCATTTAGATTTGTAATAAGCCTAATGACTTTTTAGTTCTTTCTAGTCATAATACACTTTGTGATCATTTTTATACTTTTTATATTTCGTAGCACATCTCAGTTTATTTTTCTTTAGATTTTTAGTACTTTGCAGGACCAGTTAATGTTTACACTCCCTTTCCATATAACCCAGCGACTTCTCACTGAACCCAAGGTGGTGGAGGAGAAATGAGTTAGGTCGAGATAGAGATGCCAGAGAGGAGAAATGCAGACCCCTAACCATTGTGGCCAGGGTGTTTGAACAGATTATGTATTGAGTTACATTCCCATTTATTTTTGTCTGCCAACTGGACACTAGTTGGGCTTTCCTATCTACTCTGGCACTCTTGCTCTTATTTACTTCTGGTTACCGTGGACCCTTATCTTCTGGCATTCCTGGCTTAAACTACTTCCAGCTAACACAGACCCTTACTTCTGACATTGCTAGCCTTTACTACTTCCTTCTACCATGAACCCTTATCTTCTAGCATCTTACTTCCAGCATTCATAGATTTTGCTACTTCCGGCTACCACAGACTTTTATCTTCCGGAATCTTACTTCTGGCATTCCTAGCCATTGCTACTTCCAACTACCATAGACCCTCATCTTCTGGCATTTCTAGCCTTTACTACTTCCAGCTACCATGGAACCTTACTTCTGACTACCACAGACTCTGACTTCCAGCATTCCTGCCCTTCATTACTTCTCACCCTTATCTCAACCTAACTCCCTTGGTTGATCTGCATTAATGGACCTGCTCATAACAGCTCTGAACTTCTGGTCCTTACTTCTGGCATCTCTATCTCGACCTAACTCACTTGACTGATCTGCATTAATGGACCTACTTACATCAGCCCTAAACTTCTAGCTACACTAGATCTCTGCTTCTGGTTTTCCCGTCAACCTAACTCAGCTGGTTTAGGAAATTGCTGCATGCATATCGTCCAGACTTCAAATAACCTATTCTGTACACTTCTGTTAAAATAGTACAGAAGGTTTATCATTGGACTCGACCAGCAACTATTCAACACCTTCGCTGGATATGTGGACTGAACTTTCAAACTGTGGCCTTGCATGCCAACTTCACTTACATGGACTCTACACCATTATATTATCTATAGATCTTCTAGCCATGGTCAGTATTTCTCAATTCACTCAATACTGCCTCCATTACTTGATTTTTGTTTTGCTCATGTTCTTTTAAATAAATCTATTGTATCCAATGTAAATAAATTTTGTATTAAGTTTGTTGTCCTCTTGTTGATCAGTCAGATTCACATCTAATTTAAAATATTAGTGGGCCACTTGCGACTCATTCCTTATTTGGGGCACACAGGCCAAGTTATATCTCCAGGGGTTCCACGATACAGATTCATTATCCTCTGCCCCAACAGCCCTCTTGTTTAATAACCAGATTTGTTCAGAATATCAAAAGGGAGATAACACTGGACTTTAAACTAGATGATTTGATAAAATGTTATTTGAGTTTGTCACATATGCACTCAATGCCATTAAAAAGTACTGACTGCTTACTGCAGTACCCATTATGGTTACTGAGTAAAGCTTTGTAACTTATTCTAAATGTACTATTATGTCAGTGTCATAAATTTTTGTTTCACTGTTTTGTTTCCTTTGTACAAAATAGTTAAATTTTCTGTGGACATTGGTGCACTGCATTAAAGTTTCCTTTATGACTCATAAAACACCAACTTTGTGCTCTTGGGAACTATTAGGTTGGTGCAAAAATAATGTCGTTTTCTCACATGTGTTACTATGTGAGAAAACGACATCATTTTTGCACCAACCTAATATATTATTATCAAAGGAGAATTAATATCATAGTATATGCCAATAAACACAGATAGATGTTCATAGATATAAATGTAATGTTTTAGTTTACATACTGCCAAAACAAACTTTATGTGCATATATGCATATATAGGCAAAACATATACAGAAATTTAGTCTATAAATGCACAAATAGATATCCATTGGGTACATAATTTTTTTAATATGATTGAACTGATACTTATTGGCTTCCATATGTATAAAAGCCATGAATATATTTACTTCAGTACATTGATATTCTGAATAATACAAGACATTCATTAGCAAAGATGCACATGTGATTTTAAATATAAATACATATCCAGTTCACACATAAAATATATGCATGCATCCATCAATATGTTGATTTATCTACAGCTGTTCATATAAATGATTTGCACCAATGTATTCACTTAAATATGTGTAAATTTATTCTAAAAGGCATATATTTTCATGCATATATATGCTAACATGACAGGAATATATTTATATGTAGAAATAATATACTTACATAGACAAATAGGTATATGCACACAGGCATACAAGGATTTAACAGTATGTAGATGAGTTGAAAGTCAAAGGTTTATCAATATATAGACATATATATGAGGAATTCTGAAAAATTTTCAGCCTAGCCCATTTCATAAAATCTGACTAAATGTCAGAATTTATTTTAGAATCCCTTATTGGTTAGAACTTACAGCCATAATATCACATTCAAACACTAGTTTGTGTACAATCACTGAATTTAAACAACATTGTACCTTGTCGGTACCTAGATGGGTTGTGAATACCAGGTGCTATAAGCTTGGATTTGCAGGTGGTGTAATGAATAACAGCTTGGTGTTCGAAATCAGAGAGCCGATTTCCAATTTCAGTTGTATTCATTATATTCACTTATGTAAGATTACCCTTTGGAAAGGTATGAAGCCACATCTTGTCCCCCAGTTATGGGTTAATTAGTAGTACTTGTATAAGTAAAATCATTATTATCTCCAAAAATTTCTTTAAATTTAAATAATATTTTCTGGCTTTAAATAACTTGCAAGTGGTTGATAAGCTGTAAAAAGCAAATCAGTCAACTAATTGGACCTTCTTGGTAAGGACTGAGAACTTTTCAGCACCTCCTAAAATAAAAAATGCCTCTGCAAATGCATACAAATTCATCTTTCTCTCTCTCTCTCTCTCTCTGTATATATATATATATACAATAACATTTTATATTGATGGAGACTACTGGTATTCATATATTATTTCCTAGATTCAAAGACATTTTATTTTCTGCCTTTGCATTTTTTATGATTCTGACATATACGCATCACTATCATTAGTAGTCCCATGATCTTGTGTCATTGTTGGGTTTCTGCTCCACATGTTTTGGTTGTGTGCCAATATCTGGTTTGAAAGATGGAGTGGTATTCATTCATGTGTAACATGTCTTACACAAGTAGATCTGACATGGCCCATCTTTTTCAAAGTCAGACCACAGCCAATATCCTCCAACTTTTAAATATTTATATATATAAATACCTTATGGAGAAGTGGTTAGCAAGCAGTAGACCCTTCATTAATGCAGTAAGTTCAGCCACTAGGTACATTTGTATTTTGGCCCTGTGCCAGGATAAGCTAATGTCAATGTGGTGTAGTGCTGAAAAGTTCTCAAAACCTGATCAAATGACCAAACATTAGTTTTGAGGAAGAACATTTTGGTGAGGCAACAAAGCTTTCAGCAACCATATATATATATATATATATATATATATATATATATATATATATATATATATATATATATATATATATATATGTTTCATTAAAGGCAACAGACAAGGTACTATAATTAAGCTTTTTATTTAATTTTTCTTGTGTTCAAATAAGTGCTTTCTTGTGTGTAGAAACTGTCCAAATGTTCTATAATTCCAAGTGCTTTCAGCTGTATATTTAGCCATTATCAAGGATACTTTTATTTATTCACTTTAATTGGGTGTGTGGGTTGTGTGTATGTTTTTTGAGTTATAGAGATGTTTTATTTTCTAAACACACTGTGGCCATGTTTGTAGTTAATATTATTAAGTGTTGACTTTTTCTTTTTTATCATTAAGGTTTCCATTATTTCTTATCATCATTTTTTTATCATGTATTCTGTGTATACTAATAATTCTGTCCCTCCACCATCCACCTAACCATTTATACTCAAAAAGTTACTACACATATGCACAACCAAAGTCCCATTTTATGGCCATAATGGCAACATTTACAACCAAACTAATACTGTTAGTATGGGAAACCCACTTAGCCCATGCTTCTCCAATTATTACATGTCCCATGCAGAAAATATGATATTTAAACAGGTCTGTAAACCTAAAATATGTGTCTGCTACATAGACAATATTTTTATTTTAACAAATAACACTAAAGAAGTAGACCACATTTAAAAATGTGTGTGTGTATATATATACACACACACACACACATACATACATATATATATATATATATATATATATATATATATATATATATATATATATAGTCTGACCTCTTTTATGCAACACCTTTGTGACCAAGCCAATGTTGACCTCATATCAAAAGAGAGTAATCACTCCTAAAAAACACCATAATGTAAACATAGTCATGCTAGCTCATTTCACATATATTGCTGTGTTAGTGTAGAACAAAGCTTAGAACAGGATATAAAACAATCATTAATGCTTTCAAACCAAATTGTTTAATGCAATACAAAGTCTAAAGAAAAGCCTAAAAAGTAAAAAGAAATAATATATAGTTACTATACTTAATGAGTAAATATGCAACTATATATAAAAAATAAGCAAGGCCATATCACCAAAACACTCTGCTGAAAGTTATAAACAATGTGTGATGCTACACTTGTTGCTACTCAATTGACTAATGGCAGCTGATTCAAAGTGCAAAAATCGTGTGGGTTACTGGACCACAAAGTTTAAGATTAAAGTGATTGAGCTCCTTGATAAAATCCAAAGAAGAATCAGCAATATTATCAGTCCTGATCTGGTAAATCAGCTTCAGTCACTCTCCCACTACCATACTGTGCCTTTTCTATAAATACTTTCATGGTAATTGTTCAGACAAGCTCTTCATTATGGGTCCTAGACTGGCATTGAGATCTCATCAATTTACAGTTGAGCTGGCTAGATGTAACTGCAAATTCTATGCTAACAATTTCTTTTCTTGTACTTCTCTCTTGTTGAACTCCCTTCTGGTTCCATGCTTTAATCTACAAAAATTTAAATGCACTGCTAATCATTATCTACTGTCCTCCTGATTACTCCTTTCTCTTCCCTACACGCAAGCCATGCTGGGTGGCATGCTAATAGTGTTTAATGCTGGTGGCCTGGCATATTCGTCTTGGCAATGTTACCACCGGCAGACCACTAGAGGCCCACTGCTGGCATGCCAGTGGCTGACACTAGAGGACTGATGGGATTGCAATTGGCAGCTTGCCAACAGGCCACTAGTGGCTTGCATGTAGAGTTTCTACTCATTATTAATGTTTCTGTTCCTAATTCTTACACACCTAGTCACCCCTTGTGTCTTAGTGGCTTTACTGCTTTGCAAGGTGTAAAACCAATTAAATATATATATATATATATATATATATATATATTATAAGCATTTCACCACAAGCAAAGGATGAAGAGAAGGATAGGGGATAGATCAGGGCATCTGGAGATGTCGATTGACATTACATTTGAATAGTTGGAGATTGTAGCTATGAGGGAAACAGGAAGAGGGGGAGGAGTTCCACATGCGAGAGATGTGAGACATGAAGCTATTGGAGTAGAAGAGATGGCTACATTTAACAGTTTCATCAGTGAAAAGGTGTGAGCGAGATGCCAGCCTAGTAGAACACTTAAATTCATGAAGTTTGGGAACCAGTGAAAGCAGCTCCTTGGATCAGTTACCATGAAGTACTTGTAAAAAAGACAGAGGGAGGCAACAGCACGTCTGTAAGAGAGCGACTGCAGACGAGATGCCAGATCAGGGCCAATTAGTGGAGTTGAAGGAGATGTTGATAGACACTACAGCATAATCAGAATTGCCAAGAGGGCAATGCTACATGGCGCTACAGGACTCAGGAATGGAGGTAAAACATACATTGAGAAGAGAAGCCTTACCATCCTGGTTGTAGGGAAAATGTGTGGGGAAGTTCACTATCAGCGTGAGGGATTGAGAAATTGAAAAATTAAGGGTTTGAATGCCTGCAAGTTCAGTAGTAGTGTTTTTAAGCCATTTGGTATGATGAGCATTAAAATCACCCAACACGAATATGTGAGCAAACGGATGGAGAGAGAGAGCCTTGTCAATGCTGTCAGAAATGCATTCAATTATACCATAGTCTTGGCAGAATGGTGAATGATAAAGAAAGAAGAGGTAGCTTACAGCATTGAGAAGAGATAGTCAGAGACACATGTACAAATGGTTTGGAGATTCAAGAGACAACTCTCCAGCCAGCAGGAGATTGTCCTTGACGTAAACTTCAAGGCTATGCATGTGGGTTTCCACACTGCAGAAATTGGTTCTAATGCCACAGATTTTGGAAAATGAAATGTTAAAGGGTTTAGGTGATTTTTTAGGGGCTGGTTAAGGTTTTCTTTTTGGATCATCTTTAATTATCATGTGAAATTGTAGTTATAAAAATGAGAAGGCCTGAAGTAAAAGAAGCAGATGGTTATCAACCGTGTGGTGGGCAGAGAGAAGTTGGCACAGCCTGCAACATAATGTGGCCTCAGGATTGCCCACCGGAGGTGAATGCAGGGACACCTATCTATGTGCAGCATGGCACTACAGACACCCCAGTATTATGCAACTGTTGATCAGAGCAGCTGCTCAAGATGCTATGTAAGAATTAGGGCTCCTAACTACCAGCTGGAATCAGCAACCAGAAAACTGTCAACCATCTCAGGAATGAAGAGGTAATGCCACAGACTGCACACATCATGGAGAAATGTGGCAGCACTAGTACAGAGACCAGAGAGAAAGAGAGGGAGAGTTCCAGGAACCCCTTCCTAAACAAGAAACAAGGTGTGAGCCTCTACTCATGTCCAAGAGAAGGGGGAGGAGCATTGACTGGACAGTATGAAAGCCTACCTACTCCTATTACATATAACGACAACAACAACAACATAAAAAAAAAGGAGAAAAAAAAATGGCTACAGCTGACATGGAGTTCAAGCTGACACCAGAAAACGTATTTACTGAGGGGTAGGACTGGAATGTTATTTGTATTTTTCCTATCCATTACATTAGGTTTCAACATGTCTAAGTTGCATTGGCCTAACCTAAAAACAAATTTGGTTATACATCATTGTGGATATGACTGTCATTCTGTTCTTTTTCCTGGCACTGGCAGCTAGAGGGTTGCATACGTAACTGTCCTTATGCATTTTAAAGGTCGAAAGGTCGGTGAATTCTAAAAAATTTTTTCGGTATGTGCAACTTCACTCCACGTCTTTACTTGTCTTGTGATGAAAAGAATACGGTTGTCCTGATAATCAACGTGCCAAAATGAATGAAACGCTACTAGTGATTAGGCATGCAACTGAAATGTACTTAATATGATCAACATCTTGTTCATCTTTTGAATTTTCCATTAGTTGGTTAGTTATTAAGAGAAATTAGTCAAACAGCTTAGTATAAATCTTATAGAACTATCCAGTCATTCTGTTTTTTCCTTGGCACTGGAAGCTAGTTGTTTGCATACATAATTGTCCTCATGAGTTTTAAGGGATGAAAGGTCAGTGATTTCTAAAATCCACGTCTTTGCTTTTCTTGAAATTTTTATTTACTTCACATTTTTAAAGATTTGAAATGTGTTTTTATTGTTATAATGACGTCTCTGAAGCAAATGTACAAAGTTAGTGTTTTTATTAGTGCCTATCTATTTTAATAACAAAATGGAAAAAAAATCCTAACTTACATATTTCATTCTTTGAAAGGACTTCTTCAAACTAATAATGTTTTCTAATGATGGAATCATATACACTGGCAGAAATAAGTTTAAGACTGATGGTTAAAGTTTTATACATTTCAGAATATGCTTCTAATAAAACAATATTAAATAGTTTTATTGTGTTCACTTTATACAGAATTTATTTCTCTTTTGACTTGTATATTTTTCTACAACTCGAAAAATATGTTGGATTAATTTAAATTTTCCAAATTTGTCAGCAAAATAAGTTTAAGACCACATGGGTATTATGCAAAGTATTTACTAAATGGGTGATTACATGACTGGTCATTAATGCTTCATATAGTCTAATAACTGAGCATTGTTATACAATTAATTTGCTATAGGAAAGCATTGTAGTCTTAGCCCAGTGACTAGATCAAAATAGTATTACTTCTTTAACAAAACATTTCCTTTATGAACATAAGCAAGCAATTAAAGTGCAGCAAAACAGCTTGCATTCAGGCTTGGAAGCTTTACCAGGATACTCGACAATATAAGGATAGGCAAAGATCGGGAGTCCCAAGAAAACAACAGTGCAACTGGATAAACAAATTCATAGGCTTTTGCCACCAGACAGGTTATTGTTTTTGGTGTAGATGTGTCAATCTCTGGAATTTTTATGTAATTGCATGCCAGATTTTCAGTGTTGTGTTCATAGTGACCATTATCAATGATGTATAATGGAAAGTATACAGATATATTTCATGTGGTTAATTTTAAAATATTGTAATATATAATAAATATTTAAACCATAACAAGGTTGTTATGGTAAGGATTTTTCTTTAGATTTTTTATTATTTTCAACATCCATTTGTTTTTCATATATTCATTTTTTTAAATATTTTGTTAGATATTTCATATCAATCTTTTATTTCATTAGTCATTCATTCATCATTAGAACAGAGTGTAGATCTTGTATGTTTTTCATCATATTTAATTTTATATAGTAATTAAAGTTGGCTTATATTGCTATCTGTAACATCACTACTTTCATGATTCATTCATGTCACTGTACAAAAAATCTTTATTCATTTTCATTTTAATGTCATATGGATGGCCAGACCCATTACAGCCAATGTCATGACTGAGACATAGGAACTTAATGTTCAATACCTTCAGCAATTCTCTTGTTGTCCTGATATAGTGAATTCTAAAGCTAAAGATTGAGATAAGTAGTTTCTTGAACCAATGGCAATCAGACCTGACAATGTAATTTCACAGAATTCTGATATTCAAAATTCAAGAGTCATTGTCCCTTTTGTCATGAGAAAATCTCCAATCCATTACCTGAGAGGCACCTTTTCTTATAGATACACAAGTAATATATTCTCAACAATTATATGTTCAATTAGAAAATTCAACCAACCAACTAACGAATAGACAGTCTGGGTCCCTGAGACTTAAATAGTTCTGTCATTCCACAATGTCCAAATCCACTCCTCTCACAAGACAGTTTACCAGCTGCACAATTATCCTCCATGACTAAAGGTTTGTCTCTATCCCTTGTCACATTTACAAGTAAAATTGCTGGAAGGCCTGCTTTTCAGTTAACAGTTTACAAGTGGGACAAGGTACAATAGAATCCAAACTCAAGACTACTCAGCAGAAATTTCAGACAGATGGATTTTATGCGAAACTAGGCTTGAATAGAATTGGGATTCTTAGAAACTAAGTGAGGTACACTTTACAAGAAGTACATTTTGTTTTTACTGATTATTACATGTGCATCATGAATTATTATGAAAATCTATATAAAATTTAATAAAACACAATTTAAACTTTTAAATTATAAGAGACACATTAATAAAACATCTTTTATAAAGTTGACCAACTTTAAACTAAAATAAAATTAATTTTATTAAATACTATTAATGAAACATATTTCAACTAAGAAGAAACCAATTTAAAGTAGAATTTAGTCAGCTTATAATTTAAATAAAAAGATAAAATTTGCACAACATTTAAAATTTATATCACATTACCAGGTTGCAAAGTTTCATCTTTCTAATGTCAGTCATAATGAAGTTATTTAAATTTAATATCTTTTGACTAACACTTAAAAATTATTTTTATCTGCTAATCAGGTATTTAAAATTATGTTTGCACAAAACATATATAAATGATACAAGTCAAAAGAATTGGGAAAAAAAGACATTAATTTCCTGCCTTTTCAAGTTGTAATGCAATGGATATTGGCTGAGAGTGAAAAACTCAGATAGCTGAGTTTGCATTCCAGTCAAGTTTACACAAAAATACTCTTGGGAAAAGTATGAATCCATCTGCTCTCTTCCTCAGCTATAGGACAGACTGGGTTCTTTAGCCTTGTTTGGTAACCAGTCTACCACATAAAAAGATGGCAACCTACTGTGGGAAAAAATCTGCCTTGTAAGTCATGTATTAAAAAATACATGATAGCCCAAGCATATATCACATATGGTACTTAGCTGACTGACTAATCAATTCAAATCAATTCATTGGAGTTTTAATTATACACTAAAAAGATAATTAATTGATTCGGTCATTTTCTATAGCTTATCAGCCCTTTGCAGATTATTTAAAGCTAGAATATATTTTTAAATTGTAAGAATTTTTTTTGAGATAACAATTATTTAATGATACAAGTCTTATTAATTAACCCATAGCTGGAGGAATAACAAGTGAATTCATACCTTTCCCAAGGTTATTTGCACTTAAGGGAATATAATGAACTCAGTTGGCATTGAAACTCCAGTTAACAATTCCAAGCCATTATCCATTACAGCACCTGGTATTCCCAAGTGGTTACCCATCGAGGTACTGACCAGGCTTGACATTGCTTAACTTCAGCAATCATACAGGAACCAATGTTTCAACATTAGTGGTGATCAGCTCCAAAAAGACAAGTAACTACATTGAAGAAGAAGAATTAAAAAGGATAATTTATAATTTAAAACATCCTTATTGTTATACATTAAGTGGAAATGCATTTCAAACTTGCAAACTTAATATATACACAGTTTCCTAAAGTTTCATGCAATAATCAGAAAATAATGTCTAACCCATAAATCCCCATTGTTACTTATAAAAATTAAAATAAAAATCTACTATTATTTATAGGTTTCTAAAACATATCTGGTATTATATTTTTCTCCTATATGCTGTGTCCTTTCAGGATGTGGGCAATCATGGCTCCCCACAACTTGCTATCTCACTGAGCACTGTTTTTCTTTTTACAATCCCTCTTCCTCCCAGTTCTGCCACCTATTCGCACAAGCCCATTAGGTAGGCAAATTGTTGTTTCCCTCTGCCATTCAGTATGTCCTGTGAGTGTCAAGTTTTCCAAGCCTTCTTTCCCCATTATCTGCCTTAGAAATTTCAACTGTCTCATTCTGATTCTACGTATAAATGTCTTTTTGCTTCCATTTTCTTTAAAATCATCCATGGTATTCTCAGCATCCTTCTGTAGAACCACATTGCTATTACCTCAAGTCTCTTCTTCATCTGTGAAGAAATTGTACATCATTCACTGCTGTATAAGTGGACTGATATTATATAATTAACAAATCCAGTATTAATTGTAGGTTTCCGGCTATAAACTCGTTAATGCCCACAGTCCCATTTTGGGGACAGTAGGTATCAAGGAGTGAAGTTTATTGTACAATAAAATTATCATTTCCTAAATTATAGAGAAAATATTAAGATGGTTATTATAAAAAGATTTTTTAGATTAACCAAAGTTGAGGTTGAAACATTGAATTTGATTTATTAATCTATATACAAAGGAATTTTGAAAACTCCTTGACCCAACCAAGAACCCTTTCTAAAAAGAATTCTGGATATTTGATCATTTGGTCAGATTATAGGAAATGAATTGAAACAAGAGTTTTCAGTAGCTCTTTGTACATAAATCATGTAGTCTGTTTGGAATCATCTGCTGTAATAAAAACGTTGTTATTTTATTACCTCTTTAAATCTGATGACATTTTTGCTTATATTTTATTTGACTATTGAATTGTGTCATATGTATATATATATATATATATATATATATATATATATATATATATATATATATATAGGGTGTGATGGGTAAATTGTTGTCATATTTTTAATTTTGCACATGTGCATTGTTTTTGATTTTGTCAGCTGCACAGTATAGTAGGGTGATTTGGGCATGATGCCATTCACTCCACCAGAAATTTGGAAGCTGTACTGCTTAGCATTCATATTGAAATCTCCAATACAAACATTTCAGTGTGTTTGGGTGTCAATCTGTGGACAGTGCAGAGGATTTAAAAAGAGTTCAGTCAGTCTAATGGTGATTATGAAGGTATGGCAGCTCATAAAATTCACTCTGATCATTCTGTTAAGAATAGAACTCCTGAATTTGTTGGGGAGAACTCAACACGGATTCCTACATCAATTTCCTTGAGAAGGTAGTCAAGAGGGTGGCTGCTGAAAGACCCTATGTCTGGCCACAGAACTCTGCACCATGCCAAACAAGCAGGAGAACCTAGTCATGGCTGTCAGAATATTTCTGCAACCATATCACTCCTTATATCTGCCCACCTAACTCCCCAGACTGTAACCCCTTGTAGGGCACAGTTGAGTGAAAAACCCAAAAAGGAAGACAAGGAGACAATCCAGAAAAGATGCAGGAGATTCTGAAGTCATCTGGAGGCCATGGTTGAAGCCAATTTTTATTGAAAAAATTTACTCTTTAGTATTTAAAAATATTTTTTTATAATTTTGGTATATATATATCTGTTAAAATGAGATGTCAGTATTATTTTCATTTTTGTGTAATTTAGATGACAATTTAACCATCGCACCCTTTATATATATATATATATATATATATATATATATATATATATATATAATGGAATATACTATCATGAATGATAAATGAGGATCAACAGTGGATGGTGTCTTTCATTTTACAATATGCATGCTATCAGGGGCTATTGTAAAGAAAATCAGGTAAGAGAAAGACATTTCATTTGTCCTTTCTTAAGTGCAACAAAGCCACACTGACAGATGAAATTTGTATAGATATATATATCTATGTGTGTGTGTGTGAGACCTTAGGTTGTTAAAGGACAAAATAATTTTCATCATCACTTCTTGATATATTTTTTGTTAGATTGTTTCAAACAAATATTAGTTTTATTAAAAAAATTGATATTGGTATGGTATGTATATCTACCTAAGTATTTACACTGTGAGTTCACTCTACCCAGATTTTAGGAGGAAAAATAAAATCTGAGTGTCATGTCCACAAATAACACATGAATAAATGATCTCAACATAAAAGGAAGAAAACCAAGCTAAATATGACAGTGACATTTATACAGTTAGATATATGTTAAAAATCAATGTTCTTTGTTATGGCCATGAAGAGACCTATAGTTCAATTGAAATGACTTGTCGCAAGTGAGTCTGCAGAGTTTCAAAGTGTTTTTGTTACAAGTGAAAAAATCAAATAGTATGGTACACCAATATGTGTGTGTGTGATTGCTGACTGATTCCAAGTGATAGCAGTAATTCTAAAAATTGCAGTGAACAAAATGAGGGGATATAGGACTTACTTGCATCTAGTCTTTACATGTAGAAAAAACTGACTGACATGTTGTCATGGTAACATCTGTCTAAGCTGTTGATCAAGGCATGGTCTTGTTCACTGTCTTTTGCCAACCGTCCTTCAATGACTGCTTTTTACTACTGTCTTTCACCAACCACTTTTTGCTGTTAATGACAAGCTATTCTTATGGCTTAGCAAGCTGGTGCTTAGTGCACAAATCTTATTGCAATAAGGTACCACATAACCTGAGCCCTAACCCATTTTCAGGTCATTTGGAGTTCAACCATGTAGACATCATAGAAAGCACATCCTATCCAATCAGGTTCCAGAAAGTTTTCTGTATTTACTCAATTTAGTAAGATTTATTTGTAGGTGTCTCTTATTTGTGCTTCACTTATTGGCTGTAAAATATAGGAGTTTATATCCTATAACCCCACTAAAATGTTTGAAATAAAATGATAAAGAACAAAAGCAAATGCACAACCAAATTAAATTTTATGAAATATTTATTCCATAAAATAGGGAAAGGTTCACCTTTTGTTAATAAAAATGTCTGAGTTCAAAAGTCTATATTTCTAAACAAAGAAAAATGCTACTTACTATAGGCTAGTGAGGAGTGCTTCCTTCTAGCTTCTGTGATCATATTTATAGCTGAAGGAAAAAGAAAAGAGTTTCTTTTTGAAATCATGGGTTTTTAAAAGTACCAGTCAGCTGCTTCTGCTACTATATACCTACTCTACAGCTAATCTCGTTGCTATTATGGCTTATACTCAATACATTGTTTGAACATTGTTTCTGCACAGGATGATATTGTTATTTCAGCTATGTACAAACAGGAAATTGACAACCATAACAAGCAATAAATAGAGCCAGTTAACCATTCTATGCTATTTCTGAATTGTTGTTATTAGAAGCAAAAAGAGTAGTAGACATTATATCATTTGTATTCATTCAGGATATGCACTTTTTTACAGTTTTGAAATTTGGGGCATAATTTCTTTAGAAAATTTCTTATAAAAAATTCTCAAGATGTTATTTTTTGTTCATTTTGAATTTATTTATAATAAACTTTCTCAAGTTGGTTTATTTAGAAGAAAAGATAATATATTAAGAAATATAATCTTCAGTAACTTTTGATCTACCCTAGATAAGTTCAACAGAATCAAATTGACATGTAAGTTTCATTCAATGGCAATTGTTTCTTTATACTTTTAATAAGACTTGTTGAATGTAGTTCCATTTGTTTTTATTCTAACAGTAAAAGACTGCTTATATGTATAAACAATACTTGTTCTATATGCAACCATGTCATGGCATTTGATGTTGGTACTACAGGGATATTGTGTTATTTTTTTTCATTGATTTTTACCAAGTCTGTATGAGTTGAACTTGGAAGAAATTCTTTTATGTTAACACGTCTCTATTTTTTCTAATTTCTAAGCAAAAAGAACTTGTACAGAGAAAAGATCACTTGAAAAGGCATTCAATTTGATTCCTTCAAGGAAAAAAGCTCTGTAAATTTCTCTTATAATAACTTCTTCTCCACTAGAGATTTAAATTCTATACAAATATGACTATATATTATCAATAGGGCCCTAAATTTTTTGTCTCTCTCCATTGGAGAGGCAAGAATTCGCAATGCTTGAGATACTCTTGGCATCCACACTACTGAAATGTTTTGATTATTTGTTTTGTGATTCATTACCCACCTTAACCTATAGTTCTTTGAATTAAAATGCTCTAAGTGAGCACATAACATTACCAAGGCAATTGTTATTATATAAATTCATGGATCCATTCCAAATTTTTATCACTTATTCTATTTCTCACTTCCACCAAATTACATTGAAAACCATTAAGAACTTTCAAGATATTTTGTTGTGAATGCTAAGAACTTTTACAGATATTTTGTTGTGGGTGTTATATATCTAGGGGAGGTAATTATGCATAGATTCACCTCCAAGTTTATTGAAAATTTTTTGAGGTATCCATATCCTGTAGCTAAAGTAATATTACAAGTGCAAAATAAATATCTATTATATTCCAAGTTTTGAACTTCATGATTTAGATTAGAAGACACTCATTTGCTATGTGTAAATCTAGATCTTGTATACATAACTTTTTGACATTTATTGTTACTTTATATTTCAATTACTGTAAGGCATGAGTATTTCATGCCTTTGCTACTGCGAATGCATCACTTTTCAAAATTTAAATTGTTAAGCACATCTCATTCAGTACTCAAACAGTAGCGACATTCATGGACTTGGAACAAGAAAGTTACATGTATCTATAAAAATGCCCCAAGCTTGTAACTTCTAAATTTTATTGTAAATAATTGTTTTATTGATAAGAATAAATATCATAGAAAATTTTCATATGTATAAAAAAAAAAATATATAAGTTATCTCTCTTTGGTAGATAACACCTGCTGATAGAAAGATGGGTCCATTTATCTGATAATAATGGAATGTAGGTGCCAAAGTGGAGAGGCCCTAACAATCATGAATGGAACATATGTGTTCTAGCCAACTCCGAAAATAGGCAATGCTGGCCACAAGCAAACCTGAATAATGCAAGAACAAGCATCTAAGTGTTTCAATCAATTTCAAACAGACACAAGTATTTGGATATTGTCTTTGATGCTATGACTTTTAACTGCTAAAAGAATACATTTTTAGCAAAATTCTATATTCTCATTCTCATCATATAATGTATTTCTTATCGTGGGGAAAATAAGTATTTCATTCCCTGCTGATTTTCTGAGTTTGCCGCCTTACAAAAATAGGAACAGGCTATATATTTCAGGATAGGTCTGTCTTGAAAATGTGAGATAGAATGTAAAAAAATTCTAGAAAATCACATTATATTCATTTTTGAACATTCATTTCATTTTTATTGAAAAAATAAGTATTTCACCCCATAGCAAAATATAATTCAGTATTTGGTGACAAAACACTTGTTGGCAAGCACAGCAGCCAGACATTTTCCTGTAGTCATTTACCAAGTTTTTATAGATCCCAAGGGGAATTTTGGCTCACTCTTCTTTGCAGATCCTCAGCAAATTCTTAAAGTTTGTACCTACAAACTTTAAGGAGTTGTTGAAGCTTTAGTTCCCTCCACAGATTCTCTAAAGGATTAAGGTCCTGAGACTGACTAGGCCACTCAATTACCTTAATGTGCTTCTTCTTGAGCCACTCCTTAGCCATATGCTTTGGGTCATTGTCATACTGGAATACCCATCCATGACCCATATTCAGTATCTTGGTTGAGGCAAGGAGGTTTTCACTCAAGATTTCCCTGTACTTGACCCTATCTATCTTCCCCTAAACTCAGTGTAGTCATCCTGTTCCCTTAGCAGAGAAACAGCCCCAAAGCATAATGTTTCCACCACCTTGCTTAATTGTTGGGATGCTGTTCTTGGGGTCCAAGTCGAGTTGATGCCAAAAAGCTTAATTTTAGTCACATCTGACCACAGCACTTTCTCCCAGCACTCCTCTGAATCATCCAGGTGCTTATTTGCAAACTTCTGATGGGCATGTACATGTGCCTTCTTGAGTAGAGGGACCTCGTGGGACCTACATGATTTCAGTCTACTACAATGTAGTGTGTTACTAATGGTAATTTTGGTGACTCTGGTCCCAGCTGCCTTGAGATCATCAACAACCTCTTGCCATATAGTTCTGGGTTGTTTCCTCACATTTCTCATCATCAGGTTCACTCCATGCTGGGAGATCTTGTGTGGACTAAGGAAAATCGATAGTCAATTGATGTTTCTTCCATTTTCTTATTATCGCACCAACAGTTGACTCCTTCTCACTTAGCTGCTTGCCAATCATCTTGTAACCCATTCCAGTCTTGTGCAAGTATAGAATTTTGTCCTGGATGTCCTTAGACAATTCTTTCATCCTGCCCATTGTGGAGAGATTAGATTCTGATTCAATGAAGGATTCTTTGATCTAGTGTCATTTATACAGGTAATAAGTACTTGATTAGGAGTAATAATTAAGTAATAGGACTAGTCAATATGCCTTCTGGTCATATAACTGGTCTGTGGGGCCTGAATCATTGCTGGTTGGTAAGCGGGTGAAATATTTATTTTTTCAATAAAAAAGAAATAAATGTTCAAAAATTAATATTATGTGATTTTCTAGAATTTTTTTTTAATATTCTATCTCTCAATTTTAAGACGGACCTACCCTGAACATTGTAAACCATTCACATTTTTGTAAGGTGTCAAACTCAGAAAATCAGCAGGAAATGAAAAACTTATTTTCCCCACTGTATATAAAGTATGTTTTTCAAACACTTCAGTTGTCTCATCTTTGTTCATGAGCCCCAACTCAATTTAGGGAGCTGCTAATTATTAATATTTGTTTGTCAAAAATGACTAAGTAGTATCCTTAGAACAAAGCATGACAAATTGGCTCAAGCAGCTAATAGTTTTGATTCCGACCATTAATTCTGAGAAATTCCATGTTTTTTCTTATTTTATAATAGGTTCATAAATCTGTAATGTGTTTAAAATCAAAACATTGGTATTTTTTATACTACTTTCCACCTAATACAAGACCCAAGAGCCATTCAAGGTAGAGTTGTACTGAATGAGGGTGTTGTTAAGGTGTAAATGGAGAAAATAAGAAGTGTATAATATGAGTATATGTCAGATAGATAATGATTGACACTTGACTTGAAGAGGTTAAGATTATAGTGAACAGGGAAGCATTCTTTCAGGAGTCTGTTCCACAAAGTAACAGTTCTGGAGAAGATGTTTGAATAAGTCGATCCTGTGTATGTGGCATAGTGGCTCCTAGCTGTAAGTATTAGGTTGGTGCATAAATAATGACGTAATAATGTCTTTTTTTGACGTATTTTTTAACGTCAAAAAACGACATTATTACGTCATTATTTTTGCACCAACCTAATAACAGGTAGAACTTAGGAATATATCTTGTTTGAACATTTGCCATAAAAATAGCAATAGTAAGGAGTTAGCAATGTTTTGTCTGTAGGAAAGGAGCTGTAAGCTGATAAATGTTCTTTAATTGTTGGATGTCTAAAAAACATTAATCTTTAATGTGTCAGTATGAGACCAGTTAAAAAAATTAGTACATTTGGTATTATACTTTGACTGGTAAATTCCTGTGAATGAATGTGAAATTTTTTTTAATTTTAGAAAAAAACTACAATAAAAAGAACTTGCAATGCAGAAATCACATCAGGGCAATGGCATTCACTGATTTTTACCAGACTCTCATTTCAAAAGTCATGAATTCTTTATTGCAAATAGAATCTTTTCATTAAAGTCATGGAATTTTCTTACAGTGAATGAAAAGATAGATGTGAGATTCTGAATCATAATACAAAGACTATGTGAGGAAATTAAAAGAGAAGAATTTAGTTTGTGTCACCAATTATCATAAAATTGAATGCAAGTGTAACCGAGAAATTCCCTTGTAACATAGTCTCACCCCACTTACCTTAACTTATAAACACAAATTATTGGAGGCTCTCTGACTTCACATCAGGGAATTTTCTTATTTTGACTGTTTTTATTCTATTTTATTCATTTCCCCATTTTAGTATTTGTAAATGGGACATTGTATTATTTTAAACATATGGCAGGCATCCCTAGGTACTTGGCATCCCAGGCCTCTGTTGCCAACATTATAAACCATAGGAAATTTTGTGCCCCTTTGCAACTATGCCTAAGGGAGGCAATAAGGCAAATTTTGTGCCCCTTTGCAACTATGTCTAAGGGAAGCAATAAGGCAGTCCCTCCTTACTCACCTCTTGCTATGCCACTGACTTTCTGCAAATGCTAAAATCACACACCGTTATAAGGAACTTATTATTTTTTCCTATGCAATTGACATTTTCTCTTGCAACTTTCTAATTCAAAATTCACAGTACATGTCATCTTCTAAAATGTTCTTGAAAGAAAGTAAAATTATCTATTTCACAAATGTTTCCTGACAATGTTGTTATTATAGGATAATAGACATTGCATTTATTACCAAACCAAGAATCCATTTTAGAGGTAATAGAATTTTAAAGCTGAAGTAACTAATGATTTAGCTTTTTTTTTGGTTAT
Organism: Acanthosepion lycidas; assembly: GCA_963932145.1. Lineage (NCBI taxonomy): Eukaryota > Metazoa > Mollusca > Cephalopoda > Sepiida > Sepiidae > Acanthosepion > Acanthosepion lycidas. Next base: position 65,096,951 of record OZ010583.1, read on the forward strand.
TAAAAATTAACATTATTTTATTTTTATTATCTTTATAGTTTTATGCTACATTCTGTGAGAATTTAACATGCAATAAGAATTTGCATTTTCTCAACTAAAATAAATATTTCTGTTATATTAAGTGTTTGGTAGCAAGAGAAAGGAATAATGAAGATTAATTTTAAACAATGTTTTTGTTACTAGAGAGTACAAAGATGTTGAAGGATGAATGGAATGTCTGTTTCAGTGGCCAGTCATCAAGACAGTGCTGAGTGTTGACCTAATTCTTGTGTGGGTTTGGTGTGAGGTTGCAGATTTCAGTGGGTGATCATCAGGATAGAAATCTGATATAAGCATAGCGCTGAGAATTGACCTATTTCTTGTGCTGGCATGACAGAAGTTACAGGATATGGTCAGTGCACATTTGGTCAATCAAGATCACAGTAGTAGGTCATTTCATTGGTTGGTAGACCTGCTATGTTGAACCAGGGTGACATCAGATTAGTAGGCTGTTCGCTGGAATGTCAACTGTGAACGGAATACCTTGTAAATGAGTCAAGGTAGGCTGAGGTGAAGGCAGGGGTCAGTAGGCCTGTTCTATGTAATGGCCTTGCACATGTTGGTGGATTGATGTCACATTGGTGGGTCAAGTGGGTTGCATACTTGAAGAGTGTTAGAATTACTTGTTTTGTAGAATTGGAGTTGTTTGTTTGCAGAGTCAGAGTCACTTGTTTGTAGAGTTGAAGTGGTTTCTTGAGAAATTGGAGTTGCTTCCTTGTGAAGTCAGTCACTCAATTGTGGGGTTGGAGTTGCTGCTTGTGGAGTGAGAGTCACTTGTTTGTGGATTTGGATTTACTGAGGTGATAGCATTGGCAGTGAGTAAGGCTTTTAGCTTGGTGCTGTCAACATTGAGACATTATCATGTCAGTATTTACAGAGGCGGCAACGTTGTCCATGATGGAGGCATGTAGCTGGGTGGTGTTGAAGCTGAATAGTCGGCTGCTTGTGGTTTGTGTTTACTGAGGTGATGAGGTTAAGGTGGTTAGTCAAGCCTGGAAGTGGTAATTTGTCATTGAGAGGTATGGTCATGTTGAGAGACAGCAGTAATGGTTATGGCATTGGCAGTAGCAGCAGTGCCCTATGTGATGGCCAGTGGCACACCAGGCTGAAACTGCTGGTGTTGTTCCCAGAGACCTGCTTTTAAGTGGGTCCCATAGTCATTAGGGATATCCCTCTCTCCAGCAGGAATGTTTGTGACTGGACACTGCCAGAGCTTGCTTTATAGACCAGACATGATGTGTTGAGCAGAAAACGACTTTTGTTATTTCATTCTCTGCCTTTATGGTGTTCACATTCAGTCAGTATACAGAATAAATCCAAAAGAGATCTAATTGTAACAGAGTATAACAGTTGGAATGAGAGAAAAACTTGTGTATGTTAAAAGGATGTGTTATAATCCACTGGAATCAGATCTCTTTCTGATTCACTCTATATGTCATCCAGATGTGACTATTAAGAAAGAAAAACCCAAAATAAATAAAAAAAATCGTCTTCTTCAAGCCGCACCTCTGGTCCACAAAACAAATCTCTGTAAAAATCTAAAATGCAATAGCCAATCATGAATGTTCCCAACAAAAATCAAAGATGACCCTGGGAGTCACTTCTTATTTTATATGCCATGTCCCTTCAGTACATAGGAGATCATGGCCCTCCTTAATAAGTTTTATATTTTTGTTATTTCTCCCAAACCCTGTTCTGCCATCCATTTGCTCAAGCCCATCAAGTATGTCACACACAGCTTTTCCCCAGTCCCTATTTCCTTTTATCCATCTTGTGTGTATCTGATTTTCCAAGCCCTCCTTCTTCATTATGTGTCCCAGAAATTTCAACTGTGTGAGGCCCCCCCCCCCAGTGTCGCTGCGCCAAATGTGACGTCTGCCTAGCCGCGTCCGTCGTGCTATCCTGTCCTGTGACGACCAACTGGCTTGGTATTGGTCGCGGCACCAAATGTGACGTTCTAACCTTTTGGTGATTCGGATGGGAATCTGGTTAGATTCGGTATCAGCCTTGTTGTTCCCAGCTCACCTCCAACGTCTGGTTACCGAAGTAACTGTTTTGATTTCCAGTCTAACCTACCCACATTGTGAATTGATCTTAGGCAGATGAAATCAATCAGTTGCCAGGCCGTAATGCAAGTCGAGTTCGAATAAGGGTGATATCGCACAAGTAAAAGAAAAGAAAATAATAACTCGAAAAGTTCAAATGTGTTAAAAAAGGATAACAATATTTTATATCTGGTTGCTGAATACAGGACTACGTCTTCTTCCCAACCCGCTATATGGATTCGTGAGACTTTGTGTTTGTTAGGCGAGTCTTAACATCTTAAGTTGTTTGTTCTTTAAGAAACTGGTTCTTGGTGTATCTTCAGGTGATATTCGTAAAACTTGTTTTGGTGGTGTGAGTCTAAGTCGTTCTTCAAAAATAAATTGTTCTTGGTTAGAAATTGAGTTTGGAATTTTCGCGAATCTTAGTCAGCTTCTTCAAGGCGGGTCTTCAGAGCTCTCAGCTCACTGCAACTGCTTGCCTGTCTGTCTCCAACCCCAACTGCGAACTTGAACTTGAACTCGAACTCAACTACACTTAACTCGCTGCGACTCTGCTTATATGGATGCCGACCAAAACTGAGGTGGCCTTGTCGGGGTTTGAGGTTCCTTGATAATTCTAAACCCACAATCCACTTCTTTGTTCTTGGTCAGGAAAATTTTATTATTTTCCATTTTTGGAAGTCTTCCGTCTTCCCACCTTCTTCTGTTCTCATATTGGTATCTCACCCATACCCTCAGAGGGTGTCAACGGGTTTCCCCTCTCTCTCACAGTGGCATCTCACACCCATTCAACCAGAATCCAATAGAGACATTCTGCTCAATCAAGTTTCACTATCCTCTTCATGCTTCCCTCATCATCACAACTGTGTCCCCATTTTATTTGATCTCCAATTCAACCAGAATCCAACAGAGACATTCTGCTACCAACCTGCCAACACACCCCTTGTATCAGAAAAGTTAGATTTGTAGATTTGTAACTTCACCTTCCACTCCAGGCCTCCCTCATCATCACCACCATGATCAGAATCCAACAGAGACATTCCACCTGATCAAGCCTCACTATCCACTCCAGGCCTCTCTTGTTGCCACCACCATAACCTTGGTCAGCCAACCTGACAATGCACCTTATCAGGCCTTTCCATGAATCAACCACACAAGGAGTTCAGCTTCAAAATCTCAGCCTCATCACATGGTCACCAACCATCAAACACCTCACCAGTGTCAATTTCCACCCTAAAGAAAGGCATACACCAAACCCACCAACAATACTTGACTTCACTAATCAGCTCCAGGACTCTCTCCTTGGTCAACCAATACAACAAATTGGTCAATTCTTAGCCTTAATGACAACACCCTTACACCTATTGCTACTTTACCAGCAGCAGCTAGAGAATTGCATATTAACAATTCTTACCACCATTTTACACTTGATCAATACACATTGTTAAAACCTTAATCCTTATTTGTTCTTTCCCTTCCAACCATATGTGCATATAACAGATGGAATATGGTAACATGGCAATAAAGATCTGATGTTGCAAGCAGAGAGTTGCTGTTTTATGTACTGAAGCTTGCTGGATTTAAAATTTAGCACCCTCTGAATAGATCTCTGTTTTTTCTCTATTATTTTTTATACCACTTTGAAAGTGCACCAATCTTACAATTGTCTACAGTCAACTGTAGACCTGACTCATATACAATATCATCCATCATTGCAAAAATATTAGTTCTTATGCTGCATTGTGCTACTGACAAAAAAATCTATTCAGACTGGGTTAAATTTAAAATCTAGTAGATATTAAAGGCTTCCGTAAGTAAAAAATCAATTTTCTTTATTTGAGAATGAAAGAATTTGTATATACATTTTTTCTGGAGAAGACTATTAGTCAAGAATAATTTTTATGCTTATCCTGAAATCAAAATTAATGCCAATTGCTGTAAGAAGCTGGTTAGTTAAAATGACATTAGAATAATAGTTCTGAGATTAATGTTTTTTATCTGACTGGAATTCTTGGCTTACATCATGTCAGATTTTATTATGCAAGTCAATATTTTCACCATAAAATTCAAATTAATTGGTACAATTTTCAGGATATATTCTTGTGATTAATATACAATGTATATTTCAGCTTATAATATCAGTTTTCATTGGAAATATGTACAATAACTTATTTGGTGGTGTGAGATTTAATTATGCAAATTCAGAGTTATTCATTATATAATAATGAAATATATATATTATTAGCCTAGTTGCTGATATAAATTTTTTTAATTTCAGAAATATAAAGATTGTCATTGGCCATAAAAATATATAACCTCCATGGAGAATAGGATATCATAAAGTTATTGAATGACAGAAACATGTTGGAAATTGCAAAGAAGTTGGACAGAGAACAATCAGAAAATAAACTGAAAATACTAGCAAGATGAGAACAAGACAAAATTGGCTTTAAGAATATCACAAAAAAAAATTGAGAAAAATTAAAAGGGTCGCAAGCAAGAAAATTGAATTAACCAGCAAGAAGCAGGTGTTGTGAATGTAAACAGATAAAAAAAGAATACAGTATATTAAGAAAGACATGAAAGCAACCAAACTGTCATCTTAAAGTAAACATTCATAAAGAGAAAGGTGTACATTAGGCAAAGTTGAGACAAACAGGATGAGTTGGAGCATGTTTCATTTTAAATGACTGAAACTTCCTATGACATTAATTAATTTAAATACAAATATTACTAAAAGTTACTATGATAATGCAACTTACTTTAAATGGGTTGTTTAAATTTTAAATCTTAATTAAGTTTATTATATTATCATTTAAACATTCTGTAAAAAATTTACCAACAGTGAAACAGGTTTATTAAAAAGAAGCTGAAGAAAAGATGAAAACAAATCCAAAAGCCTATGTGAAATTTTCTTTGAACCAATGAAAATGTTGATTTCACAAGAATTAGCCTTTGAGCCTAGAAAAAGAAAGAAAAAATAGTGATCATATGTGAAATCCTTTTTTATAAAAAATTAAATTGGGAAGAGAAGAGCATCAAATGTTATGTGAAAAGTTACATTTCTGTTCACGTACATGTCCAGCATTGAGATTTTCACCAGTATCAAATTACTCACTGATTATAATTATCAGCCTTAACAAAGCACTTGACATTTCAAAGGACTTTATTTCAAATATCCAAGAAAGCTAAATATTTCAAACTATTTTGCTTCATCCACTTTTGAATGTATACAGGAATATAACCCTTATGTGAAAAACAAACTGTTTTGTTTTAAACATTTTTGATGGTTGGTTGGTTGGTTTTTATGGCATATCAACCACTGTCGGTCATTTAATGCCAAATTAAGGTGTGTGTGTGTGTATATATATATATATATATATATATATATATACCTATACATATATCAAATATGTAGTACTATTAAACGCATAGCTAGCAACATTGTTGTTGTTTCAAAAACGCATAGCTGGCAACATTATTTTTACCAAAAAACGTATAGCTGGCAACATTATTTTTCTGAAAACATTATCTGAAGCCTTGTTGTTGGACGTAGTTTATCGTCATACCCAGGACGCAAACATTTTTGAATATTATTTTGTGTTAGATGATATAATCTGTTGAATAAACATTTTGTTGAAACTATGAACTTCAAAAAATTTATGGTTTATTTTCCTGAAACAAGCTACTGACAAAACTTCAAGTGTGTAAATTTGTAAATAAATTCCTTGTCTTGTTTTGTTAAAAATCACATACACCTTCTTGGCATGGATAAGCCAATTGTTCAACATAATCCCAAAGTCCCATGCCACTATAATAATACTGTCACTGTTCTCTGAATAAAATAGAAAGAGATATCAAAATGTGAGTAGTAATTTGTAATTAGCAGAGAGCAAATTATTAACTTGATTCCTTATCCTAGACAATTGATATGTCCTGGAAAGGGATATATTTGTTCAAAGTAGCAAGGTGGTTTTGGACTACTGTAACTGAGTAGGACAATCTAGCAGGTAACCGTAATGGACTGGTCCTCATCGTAGGTGTAGGCAATAGGTGTAGTTCATGTACCTCCACATCAGCCTGTATTTATGGCTGACACCAGCCAATCATATTACTGTCAAGGGGAACCCAGATGTGTGCATATTCATTGCATCAATAATTAATAGTGAAATTCAGAATCATCAGATGTACAATTTTGGCAAACAAAGTAATTCCTGTTGTTTTCTGATGTGCCTATATTTGACAAGATGTTCACTTTACCCAATTCTCACTGGACCTTGAACTGGAATGAGGTTCTTTGTACAGCAAACAAAAGGTTTCATCATCTGTGGATTCATCAGCATTTATTAGTTTGTTTTCTTCTTTTGTCCACAGTCCCTTCCTCAGTTTTCATTTTTTCCTCTGAACACTCTTGTTTGAAGTTTTTTTGTTATTTCGGCCTTTTTATTTTCCTCTCAGATACATTCATTTCAGGAGTGTCATTGAGAATAGCTGATCTTTTCTGCTTTCTAGTCTTCACTAGATGGACTTTAGGGGGTGCTTTGGGTAAAAGGCCAACCTTTACAAAAACCTCTTCAACTGGTAAATGCTTTTGGTGAAATGTATAGTGCTTTGACTAAACTCAACCTCCTCGGACTTAACAACATCAGTGTAAATGTCTATTTGACCTAAGACATTGAAGTTCCAATGAAAGACTTCTTGTAGAAATAATTCTAGATCAACAAGGTCACACACCATATAACAGAATATCATGGCATCAATTGCAACATTATAGCAGATTAACAATGGACATATCACATTAGTAATAGTGAATCTGCATTGTATTTTCTAAATCTTGTAAAATCATATCTGCAGTGTAAATTATATTAAGGAACTTATTTGGACTGCTTCATTATTCATGTGAGTTCTCAGTGAAAGATGGATGCTCATGACTTCTAGGTAAAATTCTTTTTCCTAGGTTGTAGAGCCCAAGGGGAGTAAGTCATATAGATTAACTGTTTTTCCTCTTTTTTTCTTTTTTTTCATATATATTCTGCAAAAGAAGATTGGAGAATATAGATTAATTACATAGAGAATTCATTAAGCTCTGATATGAACCCAAGAATTTAAAAATAATGGCTCTCCTTTTTTGTCAAGGAATTTGTGCATCATTTGGTATACAAGACATTTCTGCAATTTTTGCTATTTTTTCTCTCAAAATAGCTATATCTATGCAAAGTCTCTTTATCCAAAATTTGTGTTGATGAATGTACATCATAGAGACAGGAACTGCCTGTTTTACATATAAGTTTTACATGATCATTATTATCTTCAAATGGCAACAGTTCTAATAAAATTTTTATATAAAAAATGCATGCTTCTGCTGCATAAACTATGGCTAATGTTTGAGCTGATAGAGTACTTTTGACAATTCTTATATTTATATTATACTTATATTAATATTTTGACTGCCAAGCAATAGGCATATATTTATTGTTACTGCTTACCAAAAACTGTATATACACTCCTTATGATCTACCATCCATTAAATTGGCAAAAGAAGCATCACTATATGCAACAATTTTCAAATGTTTTAGGTTTCTTAAATCTGGAATGTCTATCTGAAAATTTTCTTTTTGGCTTTCTTAACTATTAACGGTTATATATTCTACATTTTGTTATTTTAATATAGAATTTAATGCACCATTATCATAAGCTTGATCTGAGTGGCTAGCCAATTAAGTTGATCAATCAGCTGCTGGGTTTCAGTTAATTTTGTTGTGGATATTGGGTCTTTCAAGTTTTATACTTCTAATTTTAATTTCTTTATATATTAATTCTGTCCAAGTTTAATACTCTTTCTATTTTTCTTTGTTTAATCTTATATACTGGAACTCTACAATTTCTTCAGATTTAGCAGATTTATTTAAATAAATTATAAAGTCTGTCTATAACTTTAGTCTGAAAGATCTCTGTTCCTATCATGGTCATACAATTTTTTTTTTTTAAATGCCATATAAATATTTGCTTAATCATATTTTGAAACTCCTGCTCTTAACCTCATTAATTTCTCCTTGAGTGTCAGGTACCAAAATCTTGCAGTATCAGACAAAGCATATACACATTTTAAGAGCTTCCAAATATAACCTGGAGGCACATTGGTTTCCTTTAGGAGGGGACCTAAATTGACCAACCTGGTTGAACTGCTAGTTCTGTAGAGTAGCTGTTTTATGTCCATTGGTGAGACACATCCAATGGTTAGATATTTTTATTCCTAATGCTATGCGTGAATCATTCCTTATATTGCAAGCCTCTTTGTCCTGGAAACCACAAACCCCAAGTCTTGCTTTACAGATCTGTTTTCCATTGGAAATTTCATAAGTATAAACTCATCTTGTGGATATCTTGGGTTGACCTTGGTCAGGTAGTTGTATATAAACATTATTTTCAACCCAACTTTGGAACTCCTTCTTTCTTCCCTTTTACAGATAATCATTTGAGGAGGAAAACATTATATTTTCCACATTGCAAGAAATGTGTTCATTTTCTGTTGTTTGTTTGACCTCACTTGCCATTCTGTCACTCCATGCTCAAAGTCCAGCCAAATGGGTTTTCTTTATTCTACAACTACATTCATTAAGTGTTTGTGTTTTTCTGTTGTTTCTGCCTATTATAACTCATATTCTCTATGCATAATGCTTAGGTTATTGCTGTAATGCCTATATAGTTAGCATAAAGACTGACCCCAATTCAACTACTCCACAACTTCATACCCATGGAACTCTTTATAGAATTGGATGAGTTCATAGAGCCACTGAGGGTGTACTCTTTACTCTACAACTTAAGACATTTCATTTTCTCCATTCTGAAACTTTGTCATTGGCAAGCTTGCATTTAATACATTGTCTTTGTTTAGGAAGCTTAATTTTCTTAAGAATGGAATTTTGTTTAGGCATTCTGCTCCTTGCTGTAACACTATGATATTGTTCAGCATTGTTCCTTAGGATTTCTAATTCTTCAAAGCACTATTGTTTTCTTATATTTTTGTTGTTTTATCAGTTTCCATTTGTGAGATGGTGCATGTGGGTTCAATTATTTTTTAACCTTCATGACTTCTGTATCCTTCTGGATAAGGGACTAAATGGGATGGATGTGCTCTCACATATGTGCCTTCATGTTTAACAAGCACCTGCTTATATTCCTACCTTATGACAGTAACTGGAGCAAATCTTCTATTATGCATGTTTCTTTTATAGAAAACAATGTCACCATGCTATATTTGTTCTAAGTAAAACTTGTTCTGCAAAGTGTCAGTATGGTTCACTTCTAACAATGCAGGGATAACAACACATTGCAGTGAAGTGCTATATTTATTACTAAAACTACAATTCACAATAAGGGACATAAGCACAATGCAAAGTTAGACAACTAAAACTTAAACATTGCTGGTGTCTTCTTGTGAAGAGTACAGTCCTATTAAAATAGGGAAAAAGTTATTAAAGCAATAAGTTTCTCAGAATCTCAGACAAGACTCCCACATTTTTTTAAACAGTCTGTAATCTGTTTAAATCCTCTGATCCATATTCAGTTTGGATTTCTTTTTTGTCATCATTTCTCCCACTCTAGCTATATTAACTCTCAGATATTGATCACTCACAAGATTTGATGAATTTTTAAAGTCTCTACTAGAGATGCATTATCAGCCATGCAAAGAACTTCAGGCAATCAAAAAATCTCCTGTAATATAGCTGCTATTAAAACACCAGCATCAGCTGCTTCATTTTTTGTTACCTGGTCAAGTTTCTTGATGACCAACATATAGGGGGCATTTTCTTCTTCCTACCACAAACAAAGATGATAAGCTACCTTGTGAAGATCCATTTCTAGGCTAGCATAGTTGTCACCAGAATAACAAATAATGTTCAGTTCTGAGGGTTTTCTCAGCTCTGGATATAGAGCTTCTCTTAGATTTTAACTTTGATAACAACTTATTGGCCTCAAAGAGTATCTTCACCTTAAGATGTTTTCCACTCATTCTACAGTTATCAAATGATAGATTTGGTTGTTTCTCAGTAGATACCACTTCATTTGACCTGTAACTCTTTTCAAATCTGTTCTCTTATCTTCTCAACTCACCATTTTTTCTTAAGGACCTTCCTTTCTTTATTGCTATCAGTGATATGGATGATACATAAAGATTTTGATCTATCATGATTTCATCTTTTGACTGCTTAACATTCAATCCCAGAAATTTAAAGGTTCCATTTTGATGAGTTACTACCTTGGATATCTTTTTTAATTCATTGATCACATTTTTCTAAAATGATTCATTACCACAGAATATAAAGTCACCCACATGCATTGCTAGAATAACAATCAAATTGACAGTTGTATCATACGAAATAGTGCATTATCATAGGTACTCGCTATTCTTTTCAGATTATTTAATTCTTGGTTAACCTTCTTGTACCATGAATGGGCTGCATTGTTTAATCCATAGATAATCTCTTTAACTTCTCCACTTGTAATTCTGGATAGACACCTCTCCCTCTCCAGCATATAACCCTCTGTAAAAATAATGAAATGAAATCAACAGTCTCAACATAGCAACCCATAACAGAGGCTGTTCACAACACAAGATGTATAGCTTCACAGCTGCATGTTGGAGAGTCTGTTTTTAAATTATTAGAGTAATCATTACAACAATGTGCAACAAGACAGGGCTTGATTATCATTTTATCTTTGTATTTCTCAGTCATCACACCTTTTGCTGATATACATATTTCTGACCTGTGTAAGACATGCATTTATATACCTAATGATTTTTCATATTTTCTATTTCTTTATTCTCTGCATCAATCACATCTTTAGCTTGTTCTTGTTCAGATTTGAGCAAAAGCAAATGTTCTTGATGATTTTGATTATTTACTCTATCTTTCACTTGGAGTAGTTTTCTCCATTGATCCATATGATCCAATTTAGTACAGATAGGATCTTCATTTTTTTCCTCTGGTATTATATTCAGCCAGTGGCTATATTTTCCAGTTGATTTTAGTTGTATAACTCATAATCCTTCCTCTCTTTCACTTATCACGTGCACTTATTTTATACTCCGTAACTGTTTCTACATGATTTTTCAGTGTTGCCTTTCAATTCTCCAATATTACCATTAGGCCTTTTATTATTATATTGTTCTTCATCTTTCTCATCCAAGATTCATTTATCTCATCTGATGAATTTTTATATCCTTCATTCTTTGTTATTCCCAATTTTTTTGTTTCTTGTTTCTTATTATTTACTTTCATCAAGTGACATGAATGTTTCCTTCTCCTCCATGTCGAATCAATACATACTGACATTCTTTGCCCAATACTTTGGCAGGACCATGCCATTCTTTGTAGTTTTACCTTCTATAATAAACATTATCATCAGTCAAAAAATCTTCACAATGCTCTATTGATTTTTTCACTTGCTTCAGCTTCTATAAAGCTTTTCATTGCTGTATTTAGAGAATTTACATTTATCATATGTCACTGATTGTTGCAAACTCCAATGCAGTTAATTTATCAATCAAAACTGAGGACATTATTACATTGAAATCAAATACAAGTTCATTAGGACTATGTATTGAATGAGTCTGAAGTGAATTTTTGGCACTAACAGTTCAAGCCAGAGCTATTTTTGGTTTACATTTCTCATCTTCTAATGTTTTTTTCATTGCTACAGCCACTATTAGATTGTGGTATTCCACAGTATCATTACTAAATGGACTTTCCATAGTAGTAGTGCAAGTTTCAATATTTAACTTTTTATTTGTCTGTTTGTAACTTTCATTATTAAATCCCCCACCACCGCTATCAATCAAAAACTGCTTAGGAGATCCAAAATAGTATATCCACATTAAAAATATATTACAAATAATTTCTTCACTCTTTTTAGTTATAATTAGTCTGGCAGCAAAGTACCTAGTAGCTGTATCAATCAGATGTAGAATCCAATACTGATTATGTCCATGCTCCTTTAAATCCAAGCATATTATGCCACTGAACTTGTTTCCAAGAGGCAATCCTACCATTGGTCAAAGCAGGGTTTTTCTAAATTTCAGGCAAACCTAACAAGAATCACAGACATTCCTGATTAAATCCAGAAACTCCTTATGAAAAATTCTACTACTTTTAACCAAAGATATCAGTTTCTTCTTTGATGCATGTACAAATTGCCTATGTACTTTCTCAGTTTTCCTTTTTCTCCACTCTAGAGCATTTATCTAAAGCTTAAAGTGATTTTCCAACCTCCAAAAGCATGTTAGTCAAGGGAAAACTGTAGTATCCAGATGTAGTAGTTCTTACTTTTAAAGTTTTACCTAAAATCCAATAGTAATCATTTTTAAAATCCTAAATCATTCAAGTAGTTTTCATTGATTTTTGACTTACTAAGGGTTAGTCAGTTTTGACAATGCCAGCTTCAGTATAGGAAACTTAACTGCTTTAGTGGCTTTTACCTCCACTCCATCTTAAAAATAAAAGGTCCTGTTAGTCTTTAAAATTTTCACTAGATTTTTATTTTGGTCACTTAATGTTTCCAAAAAATACATTGAACCAAACTTCTCCAGCAACTGTTTGTGAACATGCAGAGTTTAATACTTTAAAACAAAGTACAACTTTACCAAACCTCTTAGAATTTTGGTGTCTTACATGCACTTGAATATCAGGAAATCTGTCACTGCTTCTGTCTTGCAGAGGAAAAAACTATCATTAGACAAGGATCATCAAAATGTCCAGGGTGGTTATCAATTTGGTGTGCTTGCACACTTAATGGAGACGTCATTCTCACACTTGTCTAAGCACTAATCTTCTGGATCTGCTCCAAGACTGCCTGAATGGATTTCTTGCTTGTTTGTCAGAGTGGAAGGGACATAATCAGTTTCAGTGAATATGAATTCAAAACCCTTTGCAACAGTAGCTTGAAACTAGTATTCCTTCACAAATGAAAGGTCATGTATTTCCAGGTGTATTTCTCATATATGTATCTTTTGAAGCATGTATCATTTTTTCAGTGAGTTGAAGAGAGTTCTTCCAAGTAGTTGCTGCTTATGAGAACAATGGAAAGAGAGTAGAAAAATACCATTTCCCTTCACAAAATCAAGAATTTTAATGCCAATGTGAAACATGTGGCTATCATGTAGGAAGAGAACTAGCTTTTCCTTTGTGTAATGCATATACTTTACAACATGTTTGATGAATTCTAGAAAGAGTTCTTTCATCATCTATTTACATGTGTTCATTCCACCAACCAATCCACCCTGTATAAATTTCTCCTTGAAAATCTTTCTGGGAAAAAATCACCATGGATGAAACAAAAGTACCAATGGCACAGAAAACAGCCCATGATGTTACTAATTGGCCATTTTCAATATAAGTAACAGATACAGTTTGGTTTCTTTCATTGGTACAACACTTGTCAGTTTGTTATACTATTTTTCACAGTTCCATACATCAGCTGCTTGAAATGTATAGCAGACAATGACTTGGATTGAAACCTGTAGCTCAAGGCAAACTATTGGGCTCAGATATATATATATATCTATCTATATATATATATATATGGATAAATTTAGATGGCATTTGATGAAAGCAGCAAACTAGTTTGAAACTGCAAATCCATTTTTGACTGAGGGGTTACAATCAAAAACCTTTTGGCACACAAAAGGGCAAGAAGCCTTATTTTTCATAAGTTGAACCCTTTCAATATGCAATGAGCTTCAAACAGACAGTTTGCTTTACATTTTTTCCTGAAAAGAAGTTCTAACAGAACCAATCGGAAATGTAGTATATGCCCTGTTTATTCTCACTTTTCTTAAATATAAAGTACACATCTGATCTGATGGTCAAAGTGAAAATGTTACTTCACAGGGATTTTACAGTTATAAACATATAATGTGACTGTCACCCAGCTTTCCACTGACTCACCAGTGAGTCCTTCATGTTGTCTTTCACTTCTCATTCACATTGGTTTGCACCAAAAATCTGGAAACTCCCACAAGGAAACCAAAGATCAAAGCAAATCCATGTCAAGAGATGATAAATTGGAGCCTGTTTCTAATTGTAGGTGTTTTATTCAGGGTTTCATTTGCTGGTCTGAATACGTAGGTAAGTGACACTTCAGGAAATTTGCTCTCGTAGATCAGCTGTTCTCCTCCTAACTCCATGCTCATCTACACATCTTGATGTATGGCTAGCAATACAAACCATTGGCATCAGAACTACACAAAGGAAATTCTGTTCCCATGCCAAGGGTGAGCCATCAACTGGAAATCTCCAATGTCTTAAATGATGTCATTTGATTTGTTTGTTTCTTTCCTTCCGGTCAAGTGGGTAAAACTTAGAAGACTTGATTTCAAAGACTCCTTGTGCTGGCTATAATACAGAAACTCTTGAGATAACACCTTTTTCTTCTATGTGGGTGTGTCCGAATCATCATGTCATAATTGATATAAATTGTAAAACTGAGGTTGTCTAATGGGTAAAATTGTTGAATCTGTGGCCATCAACTTCATTTCAGCAGTAATTTTATGATCTACAAATTAAATGCTATTAACCTGACTGAAACTAGGTTTTCTTTCATTTGATATATGTTCATCCATCATCAAAATAATATAAAAACTGTGATTATTTTAAATGGGCATACTATATGGCCAGAAAAAAAATCTCACACCTTGCTTAAATTTCATCTACGAAGCCATGTGAAAAAGTATATTGTTGCCCGTCTTATTCATATGTATCTCTTTAAATTTCTTTTTTTCAAATTTTTTTTTAATTCAATTGAACTTTTTGAAAACTTTATTTGAATATTAGTTCTTGATTTTTTTTTCAGGCTCATGCAAGTATTGGCTGTTATTTTTATTCCTGGCTAATCGATATGTAGTGTTCGTCTTCAATGTGAAGTGCATGTTGGTACATAAACTAAGTTTCAGTTTCAACTCTGGGTGCCATGCACATTGTTCATGTACTTTGTGTTTGTCTTTTTTTCATTTTTGTTTGCTTGTTGTGTTTTTTTTTATTTTTATTTATTTATTTATTTATTTATTGTGTGTAATAGGCATAGATAGGCTTTCCTATCACCAGTCAATACTCCTCCCCCTTCTCTTGAACAGAAGTAGAGGCTTATCTCTTGTTTCCTGTTTAGGAAGGGTTTTTTTTCTTTTTCTCTGGCCTCTGCAGTGGTTCTGTCATGAATTTCTTGTGATGTGTGTGGTTTGTGGCAACACCTCTTCATACTAAGGATACTGAATTGGCAGTTTTCTTGTTGCTGTTCCCGATTGGTAGTTAGGAGCATCTTGCAAGGCTACTCTGATTAACAGTTGCATAATATTGGGGTTCTTGCAGTGCCACATCATGCATGGAAGGGTGTCCTTGCATGTACATCTGGTGGGAAACCCTGAGGCCACATTATGCTGTTGTCTGCGCCAGTTCCTTTCTGCCCATGTCGCATATCATGACTATCTGCTACTATTACTTTAGGTGTTTTCCTTACCAACATAACTCAATATGACTATAAACAATCAAAAATATAAACCTAAACCAGCTCAAAAATCACCTAAACCCTTTAACATTTCCTTCTCCAACATCCATGGCATTCATATCAACTTCTGCAGTGTGGCATCATTCTTCTTCGAAAAGTCTCCTGATATACTAGCTCTATGCGAGATTAACCTTAACTCACTAATTCCCTCCTCTGATTTCTCAATTCTCGGCTACCTTCCTCTCCTTAGAAAGGACTCTAAAATCCAGATGCATGGCCTGGGAGTTTATGTCTGCAATCATCTAGAAACTCTCTCTTGAATCTCCTGACCATTTATATTTGTCTCCATCTATCTCTCCTCAATTCAGTAAGCTATCTCTTCTTTCTCTATTGTTCCCTTTCCTCCTAAGACTGTGATGTACTGTGATAGCTTTTCTGATAATATAGACAAGGTCATCTCTCTACATCTGTTTGTGCACATATTCATGTTCGGTGACTTTAACGCCTACCATACCATGTGGTTAAACACTCACAGGCATCCAAACAACTCAATCCCTCACACAAGTGGTTAACTTTCCTACATGTTTCCCCAGTAACTATGATAGTAAAGCTTCTCTTTTCAATTTCTGTTTTACCTCCATCCCTGACTCTTGTCATGCTACGTTACTCTGCTCTCTTAGCAACTCTGATCATACCATAGTGTCTATTAACATCTCCTTCCACTTCCCTTCCAGCCAAGAACTTCCTACTAACAGAAGATCTTTTTGTTATCAATGAGGAGACTGGGACTCATTCTGTGATTTCCTTTGTGACATCCCTTGGAATGCAGTTTTTAATCATACCATTCATAAATGTGCACCTGAGGTCCTATTATGAGGCTTTCATCCAAGCAAGAAAATATAAAGTTAAATCACGCTCATCCCCTTGGTTCACAACTGCTTGCTCAGCTGCTATAGCCCATAGGAATCACTTCTTCCATCTGTACTGAAAGCAACATGTCTGATTGCAACATATGTCACTTTGTCTCTGCTAGTAATCAGTGCAAGTGTGTCATCAATGAAGCAAAGTTACTATTTGCTGATAGAATGAAACAACATATTGCATCTCACAAGTTTGGTTCTAAAGATTATTGATGGCTCTGCAAGAGTATGCTGAACAACAGCAAATCTACAATCCCTTCCTTTATTCAATCAATTCAAAGTCTTAACTTCCTCAGGTGATAAGGCTGAATGCTTTGCTTGGAAATTCTCATCCAACTTAACACTCGACTCATCTGGAGTACCCACACCTGATTTTCCCCCAGAACTGAGGCTCTATTGAGTGAGATGAGCATAACCCCATTGATGGTATTAGACATCATCTCTAATTAGACATAAAGCAAGTTGTGGTGACAGGATACCAGCCGTAGTCCTAAAGAAAGGTGCTCCTGGGGTGGCTCCAGTTCTCTCCAAACTATATAAATATTGCCTCACTGACTCTTCCTTTCCAGTCTGTTGAAAGTTCTCATCTGTTGTACCTGTATTTAAAAACTTTGGAGCCCCTTCTGACCCATCTAACTACCGTCCTATCAGTCACCTACCATTCTTCAGCAAAGTCTTTGAGGCTTTAATCAATACCAAAGTGGTTAAACACCTTACATCCCATTATCTACTCTTTGACAAACAATATGGTTTCTACTTTGCCCTGCCTACTGCTGACATGCTTATGGCCATAACTGAATTTGTATACCAAGTTCTTGAAATAACAGCAAAATTTGATAGGGTTTGGCATGCCAGCCTTCTTCATAAGCTTCAAGTATACAGTATTACAGGATGATTATTTGATTTAATCCAATCATTCCTGACAAACCGTGAAATGAAGGTCATCCTAAATGGGTTCTCCTCCAGTTCCTTTCATACAAACACTGGTATTCCCCAAAACTCTATCCTTGGTCTTACACTGTTTCTGATCTTCATCAATAATATTCCTGATGTCATCAGTTTTCAAGTAGACATCTATGCAGACGATATTACCATTTACTCCTGTCTCAATAGAAAATCCAGCATTGCCAACCTGGCTGTTACTCTTGAAAAGGACCTCCAATCTGTAGGTGACTGGGACAGGAAATGGCTTGTAAGCTTTAATGCCTCCAAAATAAAACTGCTCTCATTTACCCACCATAGAGAAACCTCACTGCCTCCTATCAACATGGCTGATGCTCAAATCTATGAAAACATTTCTCTGTGCCTTCTTGGTCTCATGTTTTCTACTGACCTGAGGTGGAACAACTACATTGAATCAATAGCTTCATCTACTGCAAAGAAAGTTGGTTCTCTGTGTCACACCAGAAGTTTTTTTTTTGTCTGAGTCCATCCTTCAAATCTACAAATCTACCATACATCTTTGCATTGAATACTATTGACCTATATGGTCTGGTGCCCCCACTGTTCATCTCAAGGTTCTTAATAAAATCCAATGACAAATATGCAATGTGATAGATCCTGACCTAGCATCTTGATTACAGTCACTTTCTCACAGACGTGATGTGGCTTCCCTCTGTCTTTTCTACAAATATTTTCATGGCAACTGCTCTGACGAGCTATTAGGTTGGTGCAAAAATAATGTCGGTTTTGACGTTAAAAAACACGCCAAAAACCAACATTATTTTTGGACCAAACTAATACTTTCATTGGTACCCTGACTGCATGAATTTAAGCATGCTACTAGGTTGGCATATCAGCCCCATCTTTTCACTGTCAAAACAGTTAAATGTAACTGCCTCTTCTACTCCAACAGTTTCTTCTCTCACACTTCCTGACAGTGAAACTCCCTTCCTCTTACTTGCTTCTCTGCTATAATCTTCAAATGTAATGTCAATCAACATCTTCTGATGCTTTGATCTTGATCTCCATCCTTCACTTTATCCTTACTTCAAACACCCCTCTTTACTCTTATTCTCTGTAACCCCTTGCATGCTAGTGGCACTCCTGCCTTTAAATGCTTAAAAAAAACAAAAAAAAAATTTTGTTTGACTTAAAAAGTAGCATTTCACTCAAAACAATAAATTTTAACTTGTATGCATAAATCAATAAAATTAGTTAATCAATGCCAATAAATATATGACTTTCATTACAACAGCCTCTTTCAAATGAGGAATATTTCCCATATTTTAGTCAATGACATAAAGATAAAATGCGATCTGACCTACAATAGGTACATTTATTTTATGTTCCTACACTACTTATTGGATTGGTATATTGGGCAGGTAAATATTTTTTTCCAGAAATTTATTGCTTTTATTTTTACTATAAAAACCTATTTTACACTGTCATAGTGTTTTCACACCAGTTTTGGAGTTAACTATTTGCCTATAGATGGGACCTAAACAGGTGCTGCCAACCCAGGTCAGGGTGGACCCAGGAACAACATGTAAGAGGTTGTTCTACATTTCTCAAAGCCACCTGATCAGAGGCCATTGTTGCTGGATGTAGTTTATTGTTATAGCCAGGACTTCTTTCATTTTAATATGTTAATACATCATCAAAATAATATAAAAGTTGTGATTATTTGAAAATACTAAACTTTCTTTTTAGTCTTAGAAAGTAGCATTTCACTCAAAACAATAAATTTTAACTTGTATGCATAAATCAATAAAATTAGTTAATCAATGCCAATAAATATATGACTTTCATATCAGTGAACAGATTACAGTAGCCTCAAATGAGGAATATTTCCCATATTTTAGTCAATGACACAAAGATAAAATATACAGATCCACCTGCAATAGGTACATTTATATTATGTATATTAGGTTCCTCCTCTGTTCATCTTATATGTTTTACTGGGATAGGTTTGTACACTTTGTCGGTTAAGGTGATACAACATTCCAAGTAGCTTCGTTTTTAATATACAAACTATAATTTATTTTCCATTGCATCCTAAAAAGGAGTTCTAACAAAAGTAGCTTATATATAATATAATATATAATTTCTTACTTAAACATTATTTTTAGTAGATGCCCATATTTGAATAGATGCTCTGTTTATTTATTAAATCATATATTTATTATTTTCATCTACTGGTCTGAATATTCAAGAAATGTTATTAAAATATGATCTCTGCTGGAGAGTACATGTTTTTCTTTAATAAGATGTCTCAGATATTCAGGCCAGTAGATGGAAATAAATAAATATACTGTTCAGTAAATAAATTATTCAAATATAGATATCCACTAAAATAACATGTAAGTAATAAAATCTGTCAGAATAATAAATTATATATATATATATATATATATATATATATATATATATATATATATATATATATATAGTATGCACCCTGTTTAGTCTCACTATTTATAAAGTGTGATATCATCAAGTACACACAACAGCATGAACTAATCACATGTATTTCAAAGTGAAAATGTGACTTAATCTTGTGAAAAAAACGTTTTTCATATAAAACTTTTTATAGTTGTAGCACTTGTAACTGAAACTTAGAAGAAGAATAGCAAAAGCTTTTCTACTTAAAACGATGCTAACAGTGGTGCCATCGGTGGTAGAAACAAAAGTTAAAGCAAATGATTTAACCAATTTCATGTACCAACCAACTCCAGTCTCCCCTTCATAAAAACTGATTTCTTTACAGTAATTTTAGTGATCAATGTAGAGTTATATTGGATAGAACTGATGGCTGGCCTTGAAGTTAGATTCTTCATGGAAATAGTCTTTCAGCACAATTTAGTAGATGATGTATGGTGTTAAATGTTTTGGGCTAATATCGTAGGCAGTAAAATGATAGGTTCCTTCATGGTTGATGATAGTGACAAGATAAATGCAAAGAATTGGATAAGAGGTTTTTGAGTGGCACAAGAAGCTTTAAGTTAACTGTATTCATGCAAGACAGCCCACCTTGCCAAAAAGAAAGTTTCAAAAGACATTTAATTAATGGAATCATTCACAACTTCTCCAGATATTAATCCAACAGAAAACGTGTGGATTATCATTAAAATAGATGTATATGGAAACAGAAAACAATATTCTAGCAAGGAAAACTTCTAGAAAGCAATAAAAGCTACTACAAGTAAAGTTGAAACAGTAGAAATGTTGTTCCTGTCTGAATTTCTGAAATGAGGAGTTATCATTATTCACATTGTTTGCAGGTGGACTATTGTCCTCCTCTTTGTTGTTGTTATCCTAACACTTCAGCCATTGTGTCCTCTGGCCCTTATATGGTGTATGTAACTTTCTGGGAATTATGAACTGAATCCTTTATTTAATCTATGGGGTAGACTGTTCTTGTTCTACAGCTCATGTCTAGAAAATACTATGTGAGCAATGACAAAGTTTTAGAGAAAATGGGAGCAAAAACATCAGAAAGAGATAACTGAAATTTCTAGGGCATATAATGAGGAAAGAGGACTTAGAAAATTTGATACTTACAAGAACAGATTGATAGTAAGAGGATAGAGGAAAACAATGGGTGGGGGCTTGGATGTTAAAGCAAGGTTTAGAAGAGATAACGAAAAGACAAAATTTACGAAGATCTACAAAGGACAGGAAATAATGGAGAGCCATGATCATCTAACATCCTGAAGGGACATGGCACATAGAAGATGTATATGATCCTATAGAAAATATCTTTTGAATTTTTATTGATAAGTAAGAATTTATGTTCTACTTATGTTGTTTGCATAATAAAACCTGACAACCTCCAAATAAATTATTATCAGTAATTTTAATAAAGATGCAAGCGGAAACTCACATGATATATAAGTATATCCTGAAACTTTTGGTTGGTTAATACAAATTTTATTGTGAAAACATTGACTTGCATAATAAAAATCTAACATAGTGTAGTTTTCCATGTGAAAAAGAAAAAAGAATGAATATTGGCTGTGCAATAGCATAATGGAAAATACAGTCTTCTCCATTGCCATTCTCTGAGCAGGATTGGTATAAATTAACCGACATTATCTATGAATGCATATAAAATGCAAGCAGGTACCAATTGTTGTTACACCACTACAAAGAAAACCTTATTTTATAGAGAAGAGGTGGAGTTTGGTTTGTTTGTGGTTTAGAAACAGTGTGTTTTTAGAAAGTTTTTGTTACTCCATTTTTTTTGTTTTTTTGGCTTGCAGATCTTTTTCCTGGGTATCATTGATTCATTTTTTCATTTCTTGCTTCTTCTATGCTTTACTGCTCAATGAAAGAGGAAAATCACATCACCATCAAAATATTTTTTTACTTCACTGTGTAATTAATGCTGAAAGATAAGCCCTTAAAAGACAACTAGTTTCACTGTGTTCACTTGTTTTCCTATGCTACTTTCTGTAGCAATCTTTACTATATTATGGCTGCTTCTTTTTCCAGTCTCTTTTTTTCTTTTAGTCCTCATTTTTTTCTCATCTTCTCATTTTTTTCCCTCATATTCTTTCTCATTGTCTTGCTCCTTTCTATTTTTCTTCTTTCTCATTCATTTTCCATTTTCATATTGCCATCTTCTTATTTTCTTCTGAAGTTCCTCATATCTATTCATCATTTTCCCTTGTTCTATTTCTCCAATCTTAAGCATCACTACCAATTATCCATTAATTCTAACTCTGTCAATGTCACAGCATCTAGATTCCCCCTCCCCCCACCTCCCACTTCCCCACTGGTTGACATGCAAAGCCTGATTGTTCTTTCTCTAAAAATTGATATCCTGAAATTGCATCAAGTCAGACAACCATTTCCAAAAAAATAACTGAAACAAATACAACACTACTTTAGGAAGCTATCCTGCCATCAGCCACTCTTCTTTTATAATGTGAAATTAAGTCATGATTTCATATTGCTTTTTCTTCTTTTTGTTTAGGTTTCAAACATTTTATTTATGCAATCAGGCTATCCATCTGTCTGATAACAACAGACAACTGTACAGCATGCTCTCTTTCTCTCTCTGTATCTCACCCTACCATTTCATCTACCACAGTGCATTGTGGATAAGGTGTGTTCAAATATATTATTCTGCTGCAGACAAATTCAAGAATTTACACTAAATTAGAATAAAAACTAATGTTAATGAGATTAATTTTTGAAAGTGTTTTTTATTCAATCACAATATATTTTTAATATATTTTTTTTTTTTTACTATTCAAACTAAATTATATTTTTCACTTCATCCAATGAAATATATGGTTACTTTTACTAAATATTATCATGGGTTTTTAAACAGAGAAACATCTTTTTGTGACTAAAATTTTTGTGTTTTTGATTAGTGCAAATTAATAAGTCTCAAAATTGCAATATCAAAACTACATTGCTTTATAACTGAACAAGCATGAAGCATTTTCCCAACAACAACCAAATACTTGAAAGCGATGCACATATACTATCTATGTAGCTCTATGTGTTTATGTAGATTATGCATACATATATAAAGTATTTAAACAATAATTTGATTTGTTATGGAATATTTTATTATATTTTTAAGAAATGCCTTAGGATGGTTGCTAAATAATTGAATACATTTAATTCATTCCTGGAAGAACTTCCCTTCTTCATTTCACCTTTCAACCAATAAAAAAAAGTATTTCATGAAAGAGTTAATGCTAAGGTGTTAATTAAAATTTAATGAGCTCTATGTAATTCTGATCTTATTTGTTTGTGAGTTTTCTCAGTCAAGGTCATTTCTGGTTTCAGTGGGTTTTTTCCATATCAACAGCTAATGCTGTTTCTAATCAGGTGCAAATTCCAAGAAAACAACTACAATAATAATATTGAAATATTTTAGCAGGAGTCAAAATTTAATAATAGTTTTAAAAATGATATGTTAAAAATAACTAATAAAAAAGAGGTAACAAAAAATATTACTGTAAAGTAATGATTCAATATTACCATATGAAATACAAAATATGATTAACAAAAAAAGTAGTTTGTTACTTCTCTCTCATCAAAGGTCAATTGGAAAAAAGAAATTTGCACAGTAATTAAAATAAGCACCAAATCTAAATGTTATATAATAATTAAATAACAATTAAAAGCTAATTAAATTTAAGACTATTAACAACTCTTTCTAGTTACAGTGAGATGGCTGGTAGGAATTGATATAAACAGATTCAAACACCTTCAAATGAAATCCTCATGTCTTGCTTATAAGAAAAATTTATTAAAAATCCAGCAACATGCCCAGTTAGTGCTGTAAACATGTCTTATAACTAAGACATATTGGTATCTATTTATATCAAATCCTATCAGCCATCTCTCTAGAAAGTGTTGTTGTTAGTCTTAAATGTAATTAACTTTTAACTGTTATTTATTTATTATATGACATTTGGTCTTTGGTGTTTATTTTAGTTGCTGTGCATATTTCTTGTCTGCAACTGAGCTACGATGAGAGAGATCCAATAAACTGGTTAAGCTGCATTTTTAGTTAATTGTACTTTGTATTTTGATATTGTCACTTTACAATGGTAATGTAATTTTTTTGTTACCATTCTTTTTGTTATTTTTCTTCCTGTTTTGTCAAGTCCATTTTTATTGTTATTAACAATAATATTGTGAAGAATTAATCATCTATTGTAAGAAATTGTTAACTGTAGTCATTAATTTTTATTCAAAACACACAAGAAAACTTTTGCTGTTCAATCATTCTTTCTGTTTTTAAAAAGTATTTATTCTTTCTTGATTTTCCACATTTTTCCACAGCCTATACTAATACTAAAACAGACTTTTCATAATTAGTTCTGTACAAATTACATTGATGGGGTAACATTTTGTTACCATCAATGCCTTCAGAAATAGCAGTTTCCGAAACTGAAAGATAAAGCTTTAGATTTTTGCATTAAAGAAAGCGGGTATTTCAGCCAAATTATGTGATTTGCACAGAGCAATGCATCATGAACTTAAATCATAGAAAATATGTGTGTGTAAACAAGCTTTTAGATTGTTTTCTTTTATTGAAATATTCCCTTGTAACTTTATTGAATGACATTACAATTCTCTTAATTAGTTTTATTGTCTGACAAAGGTTGGTATTACTTCTCACCAGTGGGTAGCCATTAATTAAAACTCTGTCTTTGATATACTTTTTCATATTGTCACCAATTAATTAGAAACTGTGTAATTGTTTCTAAATTTAATAATACTTATTTTTTGCTGTCAAAATTAAATGATTGCTTCTATTTTATGCAGGCCATACATATATAATTTGTATATACATAAAATAGACAAAACTGATTTTTTTATGCAGGCCATACACATATAATTTGTATATACATAAAATAGACAAGATTGATTTTACAAGATTGACTTATGTTTAGAATTATACACTATGCATTTTGCCACAACAATTTTGTTTAAAGAGGTGAAAATTTGTTGTAAAAAACAAGTTCACAAGAATGACTGCTTGGGTAAATGGCTTGCTCTAAAATTAGAATTATCATGATTCATATATAAATATAAGGAAATTAATTTTATTAGGCTATGACAAATGATCTATTCATTGGTTTAAAACTAATAACATATTTATGATATAATTAAGTAATTCGGTTTATTAAAATTAGGTAATTTATTATTAAATGTTATAAATATTTTACCAAAAATATAAAACAGGTAAAAATAAACAGCTGACTAATCAAATTTACATTGTCTTTCCCCTCTCACAGTGACTCACTTTCATGAATTACTGTTATTTGGTCCTTTTTATCTACTGAGATGTCAATATGATTAGTAATTGACTAAATTCAAGGAGACATATTAAAAAACTTTGAAAAATGTCAAAAATGAGTTAGTAATAAGATTATGATAATATAATATGGTTTATATACATAAATATCTTATCAATAAATTTTTCTGTTGCAAAATTAACTGATATTCACTTCCATAAAAATGTTTTCAGGATTATCATTAATATTTATTACCTTCCGCTATAAAAAATAGAATAGACAAATGAAATTTAGATATGAAAAAAAAAATAATTTGTTTTTGATCCAACAAAATGAAAAGGAAATTCTACCATTAAAGCAAAAGATGAACAGAAATCTTTTTTTTTAAGACAACAAAAATGTGGGAACATTTCTTTTGGAGAAATGGTCAACATGGCAAAAACAGTAAGACCTGGACCTTTCTTAGAAATTAAAATATATTATTTCTTTCACAATATCTAATAAAGAATTACCTATTTCACAATGTCCTATTAAGAATATTCAAGTTTATAATAATGAACATCCTACTTTAAAATGTCCATAAAAATTCATTACACTCACATTAATCTCACATTTCATAATATTTACTAAATCTAGCCTCCTTCTAAGAATATCTTTTTTCACAATGCTCAGTAAGGATACTCTCTTCACAATGTCCAATAAAGAATATCTTATTTGCACTATCCAATAAAGAATATTCACCATCACAATGTCAAATGAAGTATATCCTTCACAATGTTCAATAAATAATAACATACTTCCCAAAAGCTAATAAAAGATATTCTACTTTACAAAGTCCAATAAGGAATATCCCACTTTGCCATATATGATAAAATACATTATACTTCACAATATCAATAAGGTATATCCTACTTTGCAATATTCAATGAAATACATTGTACTTTGTAGTGTTTGTAAAGTAGTTTTTCATGAAAAATTACCAAGTACTATTGATTTCTTTTTTCTTTCTCTGGTGCATAAAAACTGCTATTATAGATTAGGTCTGGTTTTGATGTAACAATGGCCCTCCTTATAACGGGTGAAATATATGTTGACAGATAAATAGATTATAACCACTTTTTTTTTTCTATGTGACATGTCGTTTCAGAACATAGGCAATCATGGCTCTCCACCTCCCTCTATCCCTTGTAGCTCTCAACAAGTTCTTTCCCTCTGCCACCTCCCCCAGACCATGTTCTGTCATCTATTTGCTTAAGGCCACTAGGTATGTCATACATTGTTTTCTCTTGTCTCTCTTTCCCTCTATTCATAGAGGAAAAGAGAGACAAGAGAGTAAAACCCATGAGTATCAGATTTTCCACGCCCTCCTTCCTCATTATGTTTTCCAGGAACTTCAGTTGCCTCTTCCTGATGTTAAGTATAAGCCTCCTCCTTGCTTGCAACCTCTCTAAGACCTGATTGTTGCTCACACATTTGGTCCATGATATCCTTAGCATTCTTGTGTAGGACCACATCTCCATCACCTCGAGTCTCTTCTTCATCTTTGAGGAAATCGTCCAACATTCACTGTCGTAAAGAAGGACTAATGTCACATAACAGCTCAGTATTCTTTTCTTCATTACCAAAGAAATCCTCCTTTATCGCAATACTCTGCCCAGCTTTTGGAATGCTTCCTTGGCCATCCCACTACGTTTACAGATCTGTGTCAGATTTACTATCCTCTGTCAGAATGCTTCCCAGATATTTAAACTTCTACGTCTGCTTGATTCTAGTGTTCTTGACCTGCAAGTTGCATTTCAGGCTCTTCCTCTGACTGATGACCATGCATTCTGTCTTCTTGTAGTTTATGCTTAGTCCTTTCTTCACACTCTCTGTTGCTACCTTCTTTAGGAGATTTTGTAATTTCTTTTCTGTGTCTGCTATCAGTACTGTATTGGCGGCATATCTTATGTTGTTAAGATTGTGGCTGCCAGTGCTAAATCCTGGTAAGGTTTTCAATTCTCTCAGAAGTGCCTTGCTGTGTAGGTGGAACAGATCAGGTGAGAAGACACATCCTTGCCTTACACCCCTTTCTATTTTTGTGTATTCACTGATCTTGTTCCCTATGCATATGCATGATGTTTGCTGCTAGTATAGGTTCTTGATTATTCTGATATCCCCCCCAAATATATCAAGGTTGCTGAGCAGTTCCATCAGATCTTTGTGGCATACTTCGTCAAAGGCCTTTGCATAGTCTATGAAACATAGATACATGCCCTTCTGCATTTGTATCACACTTTCGGATAACATTCTGAACTACAAACAACACTGCTTTTTTCTATTTTATTCCACAATCAAGAATTTCACTGAAGTAGTAACAAGGTTAGCAAAAAAAATAATGAATTTCTAAAAATTATTTGTACTTTTGTTAGAAATTTTGATGGAGAATCAGTATATGTTTTTTAAATTTTTTGTAACTATTCATGAATTAATTTCTTATTAAGATATTTTTATCCAGTACTGCTTATATAAAAACTCAAAGTTTATTGGAAATTAATTTGAAGTAATAATAAATAATAGTAACTTGTGTTGACTGTATTACACACACATATGCACACATTATATATATATATATATATATATATATATATATATATATATATATATAAGGATAATGTTTATAAGGCATCTTCTTTCCAATATTTAAGGTAATACAGACTTTGGATTTGTAACAGAAAATTAAAAATCGGACATTTATAAAATGAATAAATAAATCTAACCTACCTCATATGTCAGTAATTGTAGAGAAATACATTAAATGACATATGTTTGAAGGACATTATTCCTAAAATGTTGTTTTCAAGAAAAATTATTAAAAAGAGAAAATTAAATTAAGCGCAAACAGAAAAAAAAAATATTTTAAAAATGACAAAACAAAATTTTGGTACCTTTCATGAAATCTATGCCTACATTCATATTATCGTTACCAATAGAAATATATAATCATAGCTAAGTCTATGTTTGTTTGAATATGAATGTATTTTATTTTGATATAAAAGTGCACATGTTTAAATGAGAGTCAATACATTTCAACATTTTTGCATAAATCAGAATGCATTTAATAAACTTACTTCATGTATATTGTATATTTGCCATGTTTGTTTTTATGTTTAGTGATGAACACTCATGCTATGTATATATAATTTCATAATTCAGTGTTGTTATTTTTAAGAAACATTTACATCTTTATACGTCTGTATAAGTAAATGATAAGTGAATAAACTTATCTAATAAGATTGACCTTTATTATCAGCTAAGACGAAATGTGAAAAATTCTAAGAAATTCTCAAATTTCCTTTTCTTTTCTCACTATTTCTGTAATGTATCTCTTACAGTTTCTCTTTTAACATACTGTCACTCTCTACACTCTCTCTCTCTCTTTCTCATTCCTTTCCTCACATTTTCATCTCAATATAGAAAGTATAACATGAAAAGACAAACTCTCTTATATGGCATCTCTCTCTTGATTTCTTTTTTCTATCACTTCTTTCAATCAATTTTTACTCTTTCTTTGTTATACTAGTTTTCTCTCTATCACTCACTTTATAACATCACAGAGTCTCTCATTTGCATTTTTACTCTCTCCATCAGATTATAACTCTCCCTCTCCTCAATCCTTTCTAATTGCTTCAAGGAAAATAGAAGAGGACCACTTCTTGCTATCATCTTATGAGAATTTGCCATTGTTGAAAACGAACAAAAAGCACTCAATTATTACAGATAAAATGAATAAGGCAACAAAAACAGATTCCTTGATTTATGAAAGAAATCAACAAAGGCCTCTTAATTAAAGAAGATCATTTTTTTTTAAATTGCCAAAATGAAAAAAAAAATCCTGTTGACATTCAGAAATGGAGAAGATGATTTTTACTTTCATTCTGGTAATTATTTTAGCATTATAGCTTTGTTAGTGATTTCAAATGTTTTCTTTTTTGTCTTACTGAATTTTTTTCATTTCTGATAATTCAGACATTACAAACCAAACAGTTATTAAGTACAGCTGTTTTGATTGCAAACAGATATATCAGCCACATCTTGTAACTTTGTCTTTAGAAAAATCATTGTCTTTTTTTTTTTTTTTTTTTTTTTTTTTGAGTTAACAAAATTCATTTAAACTAAACTTTTGTTACACAAAATCTTTTAGATTTAGATATAACTTTTATATAGAAAAATATGATTTTATAGACTTTTTCTTTTTGGATTTAGGATCCAAAATTTCAAGGTTTTACTTTTCTCAAGAGGAATTGAGTTTTTCCAAAACTCTTAAATTCCAGGAACTTTGGCAGTGAATGTGTAGCCATAATCATAATCAGCTCAAGCAAGAGAGAAAAAGTCACATACAAACACATTTTCTTGTGTACAATAGTAAATAATATGCATTACTGGCATGAACAGTTTATATCTTTATCCTCATCTTTTGTCTCAGAAAAGAAAATTTATGTTAACATTCCTGTAATTTTATCATTATCCAGACTAATAAAAACACAAGACTATATCTTTCATATTGGCAAGTGGGTGTGTGACTTTGGGATTTTTCTCCAAACTTGGATTCTTCTTATGAAGATGTAAAAAAACTTTCATTTTCTTCCTTCTCAAGTAGAATACTTATATATATATATATATATATATATATATATATATATATATATTATATTATATTATATTATATTTCTTCAGGTTATTCCACATGTATACACCATGTACCTGGTTGATAGAAGATCATATTCCAGATTATACATCTGGCTTCTCTGGTACTCTGGTTTAAAACTGAGAGCCAAGTCTGTTTTGGTATCATTTTATTAACTCAATCTATATTAGTCATTGCAGCTGAATCTCTCTTAGTACAAAAGTTTGTTTTTTATCAACATTAAATTCAATTGAGATCATCTGGTATTATTTGGTTTGAATCATTTCTTTCTGTTTGCAGTCAAAAGCATCAAATGTCTCCATAACCAGTTTCTCACTTACTTGGTCATTACATAAATCTGCTTAAACCTTGTAACAAATCAAAGAGCTTCTAACAGTGTTAGTGTTGTTATATAACATTGGTTATCTATTCCCATATAAACTGATAAATGACCAATATGGTTATAGCTGTAGTATGATGACTAAAGATAAAGAATATTTATTTATTTTTGTAAATTGTTCTAACCTATAATTTGTTAATAATTCTCTAAAATAATTTCTCAGCAAAGTAGGATAATGTTAGAGCTTGTTTAAAATAACCTGAAAAATACATCTACATCACTTGTGTGTTATCACATGATGTTAAAGTCATTACCATGGAAGCTGCTGGAGATCTGTCAATGCCATGTTCACACTTGCACTGGCTGATAGATAATTTTGTTTTGTTGGGAATAGTTCTTCTATTTTTTCGGTTACTGAAAATATGCAATGAGTACACCATATCATCAAAAAGCAAAGATGAGTTTATACATATAAATTTCTCCTGGCAAGCACATGTGAAGTGCACTGGACAAGAATTCAACATTTCCACAAAAGTAAAAGAATAAATTCTATCTCTTTTCATGGCATTAGATTGAAAATTGAACAGTAATAAATGCACATATCAATATAAAAAAAACATCAATTCAAAAGATACCAATTCTTTGATATGATTTGTCACTATTTGGGGGCCATTTTCTTTTTCTTTTAGCAAACAATTTGGACATATGCATCATGTTAAAACTGAATGCATCACAAGGAATGACATGCTTCCTGCATAATTCATTCTTCCCTGGAAATAAGCTATGATAAAAATTCTTGTATAATTTGTAAATCAAAACTATTTTCCAAGGAATATCATCATTTTATTTATTCATTTATTTTTATTATCATTGTCATCATCATCATGTTCTTCCTTGAAGCAAAATATTTTTGTATGTATATGTAAGTCATTCTTTTCACACAATGTGTTAAATGTTTTAAAGTCTGGAGATAGATATGCTTTTGTGGTTAGGAAGATGTTATTAAAAAACATACTATTTACATAAATGGTGTTTTTACCATTAATTCCTCCCCACCCCCCATATATATATATATATATATATATATATATATATATATATATTATAATAATATTTTTTGTTTAAAAATATGATTCCTTCGCTACATAAGAGTTCTCATGTTTCAAAAACGAGAGCCGAAATCATCCAAATAATTAATAAAATTAAGTTGGATTGTGGTGTTTAGATACCCTACCCAACCTTAGCAAAACCTCTCAGAGGATGATGAATCTACTGATAAGAATTAACTCCCTGACCACTTAAAGAAGGAAAATAGTCTAGCCACTCCCACAATAACAAATTCTGTAACGGACCGTGCCTAAAAATACACGTAAACCGAGAGATAGCTTATTCCTAAAATTTTGCTTGAAGATGAAACGGGACTAAACACCACAATCCAACTTAATTTTATTAATTATTTGGATGATTTCGGCTCTCGTTTTTGAAACATGAGAACTCTTATGTAGTGAAGGAATCATATTTTTAAACAAAAAATATTATTATAATATAAGCTCTACTTCTGTATGGAGCACTGTCTTCTTAAAAATAAAAACAAAAATACTAAGGAACCCCGGATTATGCACCCAACGTGTTCTTTTCTATTTTCTGCATACCTGCACAAGGATACATATATATATATATATATATATATACACACACACAGCATATTTTCATTTAAGCATGTTTGGCTGAATAATCTAGACATATTATATCTATTTATTTTTATTTTAATCTTATTCAAATTCACAGATCAATTTTTTAATGATGTTGTTGAAGGCACTGTTATTTTCTTAATTTCTTTTATTTTCACCAAGTGCATTCAATTTCATCCAAGATCATCTTCAGGGGTGAATTGCTAAGACAAAAATTTAATGCAATTGATAGTTGTGTATTATTTTGTAAATGCGCATGAAACATGCTCTGTTAATTGAAAAATTAACATTATCTAAGGAAGGTACCTTAATTTATATTGTAAATTAAAAAAAAAAAAACATAATTTAAAATGTTAAAATGTTTTAAAATACTTAAATTGTAAATTGCTGTTATAATTATAATTTTTTTAAAATTATAATTTAGGTATTTTAAAACCGTGCCCTTATAAGCATTGTTGCTATACTCATAATTAATCTTATTTAGTGTTGGTTGTATTTTTCTTATATAGAGGGTTCAAGAATTTGAAGTTTTTGTTTTTTATTTATTATATACTAGTATTGTCAATTAATATTTCTCTAAATTGTAAATGTGGATAGGAATGTTCCTTTAAATGTCATGCAATAGAGCTTGACATATGTAATGTAAGTCTCCTTGATAATGTTGTTGTTGTCATCATGAAACCAACATATATATTTACATTTTTGTCAGAGATAAAATCTCCCAAAGGACATTTAAACTGAAATTCAATCACAAAACATTAGTTAATAGAAAAGAGTTATTGTTGATGATTAAGTTTGTTGCATTAAATTTAGTATAGTATATAATTAGTTTTATTTTTTACTGGGATCAATGGGGGATATATAAGTACTTATGAGTTTTTTTTAGGATTTTATCATCTTGTTTGTAGTTAGAGTGTATTTGATTGTGGTATGGTAGGTTGATATGTTTTGGGTTATTTGAGGAAGTATTATATTCTTTTTGATTTATGTTAATATTTCTAATGGCTCATCTAATTTTTTCATCAACAATGTAATTTGGAAAGTCATTAATAAAAATAAATTGACATAATAAATAGATATAATATGGCTAGATTATTCAACCAAACATGCTTGAATATATATATCTGTGTGTGTGTGGAAGAAACAAATAAAAAATAATCTATATCATAATCTACTGAACTAACATATAATGTTACAATTCAACTGCATATTAGTGAAGCAATTTTACTGATATTCATATATTAAATAATGTGTATTTAGGCAGCAGTTCTTCATTAATGCTAATACGATGAAAGCTATAGAAAAGGAATGTTTTAAAATGTTATAGTTATATTTATTTACATGTGGAATATTGTCCTAATCTTTGTTGTTGTTGTCTCCACTCTTCATCAGATGTATGTCAATCTGGCTTACATAAATCAACATACAAAGCCACAGGGCACAACAGCCAAAAATGTGATAACAACAACGAAGATGAGGATAATAAATAGTGTAAATAATAACACCTCATCCCAGAAATTCAGAGATAAATTAACTGTTCTTAAAAATAAAAAGAGAATAGATATCTAGTTTCAGCAAGTGAATGCATCATCCAAACATTTAAGACCTAGCACTTTCAACAATAGTTCTTGCCATTGTCAAGATCAGGTAAATTGTTATTTGTTTTTCAATTTTTAAATACTTTTAAACTTGGCTTTATTGTATTTGTACATTATCATAATGTAATGCACAAGAAAATATACAAGTTAAATTCTTCACTGGGAAAAATGTATATGTCAATTGTTTAATAAATTTAAAAATCAGAATACCCAGTTGGAAGAAGATCTTATTTCATTTCAATTTTCCTCATTTTATGCTAAGAAGTTCACAAGTTGTATAGTTTTTATGTATTATTTACAAAGATTTGCATATATCAGTAGAAATATCAGTTCCAAGCAGTTATTAATATGAATAGATATGGCACTTTAACCAAGCAAATGTCAAATTAATCTGTGAGATAGGGTGGTAGCTGTATGGCTAACATCTAAATATATGCAGATATGCATAGACACTGGAAAATAATTCAGTGATATCTAAGCACATATAACTGGACATAATTTAAAAGACATATTTTTGTGGCCTTATTAGGGCCAGAAATAAAGACACAAAGAGAGGAATTGAGTTAAACAAATATATTATCAGAAACTGTAATACAAACATATACAAATGAGGGTGTTACAGCAAGAATGTTCAGTCCGAATGTCAGAACTGACTGCTGGAAATTTCCCTCTCCAAAAGGCAGTACTTGCTCCTATTTATAGCTATACCATAACACATATAAAGTATTATTTAAATACCCAAATTAATTTTGATGTCTGTGCATGCATGTATTCAATCTGGTTTACATCTTATTTTTTTATTATTGCCTAATTTTTTTTTAAATTAAGATTCGGAAACCTCAGATTTCTTGCAGAAATATATGCCACAAGCAAAATAATAACTAGAAATGAATAAATAATTGAAATACAGAATTTCAGCCAAGATTCCTTTTATATAGTTTTATATGATAATTTTTTATTTACTGATAGTTCATCCACTACAAGGCCCAATGCCCACTCAAGGTAGAGAATTACTGAGTGAAATTGTAAAGAAATGGGAAATAAGAGAGTATTATTAGAATGAGTAGGATAGATATCACTTGACTTGAATTTAAAGAGACTTAGATTGTAGTTGTCAGGAAAGCATTCTCTTGGGAGTTTGTTCTACAATGTAACAGTTGAGAGGAAGAAGCTGTCTAAGTGGAACTTGTTGAGAATTCATTAATTCACAAGGTTTTGCATACATGACAATAAATGGATCCTTGTTTTATTTTTTAAATCTATTATCAGCTTAGCCTAAATTGGTATAGGATGAAATGGAAAATAGGAGTTTGTTGCACTAACCTTAGAAGTTTGTTGTCTTGAAAATCAAAATTCCAATTTTTTGCATTTACCTTTGCTTGGACTTAAACATAATTTCAACCAACTTATTTAGCAATTTATTTTAACCATTAAAAAAAGTCACCATCATGACAGGGTATGTTTGTAGTGCCACTGCAGAGCTGAGCACCTGACTAGCTTCTTCTATAAATCTTGGTTTTGTGCTAATATCTGACTTTCTGTGAAGAAGTAGCAAAATACAAAATTTTATGAGAGATGTTTATGCAATAAATGTAATGTCATATTAGTAATATCTGATAAGAATACATGATTAAATTTTTTTCATACATAAAATAATTGTTTCTTTGAATGTTCAGTCTTCTTCTCACAAGGGGCAACAGATTCAGTCATCCCCCTCATGGGCTGGGCATTTATATAACTTCCTGTTATATAGTTTTCTTGTTTGTGTATATTCCAAGTTCAACTGGATTCAATTCTTGTTTACATCAGTGCATCCACTGCCATCCTTTGAGTCTCAGTTCTGCACTTGGTGACTTTGAGCTTATATTCTAGATCAATCCTCAAGACACCTAGATCTTTTGATGTTCTGAGGTGAAACTGAGTACAAACCTAATAACGGTGGAAGCAGTACATATTAGGGTCACCACAGGTCAACTCTTCCTAGTAAACGTTTCCAGGTGAACGTTAAATTTAATTCAGGCCTGCTATTTTCTGGTATCAGTTACATACATAATATCAAGTAAAAATAAAACATGTTTGTTGAGATTCTTTGATTGTATATATTTATATTTTTATTTCATATGGACTGATACAATGTGATTATACTTTTCATTTTTTATACCTATATTATAAAATACATTTGATTTATAGTTTTAGCTTTCATAGGAATATATCTACATATGTATATTTAAATATGTATAGTAATTTTGATAGATGATTATGATTTTTATTTGTAATTTCATTAAAGAGTTTCAACAAGTGACCATTTTTGTTTGGGCAGAACATTAAAAAGATACATATGATACTCTGATGTAAAATTTTTCTATAAAGTCTTCTGGTAAGTAAACTGTTGTAGAATCATTAGATTTCTGTCTCATTTAAGGTCAATTCAAAAGATTTCAGCACATATTGATTACAGTGAGAGGTACCACTTATGGTGAACTAATCAGAAATTGAAACATCTTCAAAAACAATCAGTTGGTGTTGAAAATGAATTTAAATTTGCAATTTCATTTTTTTATCATAGAATGTTTGAAGTTTATTTCAATTAATCATTTAATTATCTTGAGGTAAGAGTGATTCTTCTGTAGGGTTTTATTTTATCATTTGCATTATATTGCAAATACAACATGTGGTTGCCAGTGCTGAATTTTTAAGCACCCATATCAACCCAACTATATAGTTTCTTTCACATTTTCAATATGTGTTTGTATTTGAAATTACACATATATAGACACTATGAAGTATTAAAATAATTATTACATTTATTCATAATTAAGCAATGATCCTTAAAATAGCAAGAAAACACATCAGAGAACATTGTCCTGCAAGTGAAAAAGCTTGTTATGAGTATTTATTAAAACAAGCCTAGTTTTATCTATGTTTACTTACCATTTTTTCTTTATCTTCTTTTTTTTCCCATCCAATTGCATTACTGAATAACTTGCCGTCTCAGATCTGTCAACTGTAGATGCCAAGGCAGGTGACAGCTAATCCCAGAAACAGTTTATTGTAGCACCCTTTCCAGTGTCTCTAGTTTTTTTTTCTTTAGTTCCAATTTGACAGAGTTTAGCAGCACCAAAGACAGCATTATCCATTCTTTTGCAGTTGTCCTTTTACATGGTTTGCCTTTTATTCCTCCTCCTTGTCTCACAGAGTTTCACTTTACTTGTCTAGACATTAGTCTTCAATAAGTTCACACTGTCAACATCATATGACATATTTGACCTGGAGATACACAAATATTGATCTTTGCTGGCCACAGAGGTGCCAGTTAGTAGATGATTGGAAATGCTGACATGCTTTTGACATGAGGTGGTGGGGAGTCATAGTGTGGAAAGTGGACATTCTTTGTAATGATTGATTGCAAGTGAACTCAGGTAAACTATTCTGCAACCATCAAGATAGACTGCTTTTCTTTATGCACTAATGGCCGGCATGGCACCATCTTGTGCCTCCAATTCACTTTACTGATTTCAGAGTATCGCCTCAAGGAAATTCATTTCTGAAGTCTGAAAATAATTGTGCTCAAAGAACAAATTCTAAAAGATTTTAGTTAGAAGGAAAAAAAAGCTGATATTGAAGAGAAAAAGAAAAAAGAAAATCTCATCTTTCATTTCAGTTTTTCTTCTTTTTAGTAGTCGAGGGATGGGTTAAGAGGGGGTAATGTTGCCAGAAAGAAGAAGAAACTTACTATAATTTTATTTACCATGACAACGACTAAAAAATTACTGTAAATTTTTTTTCCAAATGTTGTAAAAACTTTGCACTCATTCAGAGCATCTCAACAGAAACTACTGTAATGATAGTGATTTCCTCAGTAACTTATAATGCATCTTTTTAACTTTAAACTTTCTAGCCATCTTGGATTTTAATTTGTTTAATAGATTTGGCAGATATGTAAAGATTCTTGATATGTATTTAAAAACATTGCTAATTCAAGAATTTTGAAAAAACAATAATATTTTGCTCTTGTATATAAATACTTATAAAATAAAATCTTTGCATTTGCCTTAATAAAGTCCCACAGCGAACAAAACATCAGCTAAGAATAGTTTTTACACACACACACACACACATATATATATATAGATAAATCAATAAATCCATATTTGAATCTTAATATGAAATTTTTACTATATAATGTTTAATCTATATGATTAACAGAGAACCATAGGATTAAAGAAAAGAAATAATGTTGAAAAATGAATGCTTGTTGCATAAACTTTTGTTTTTAAAAATTAGGATATCAACTTATTGCTGTGTCTATACAAAGCTGTAAAACACAAAATCTTCTCTTCCATCTTAATTCTTCCAAGTCAACTTTAATCTACAAAAATTTAAATACAATGTCAATCATTATCTTCTGTCTCTGTCTTCTTAATTCTTGTTCTTTTATTGTTCTCTCTCCTTAATAGTATTTTTCTCAAGATGTAACCCTTGCATCTCAGTGGCTTTATTGCCTTTTCTCATGGTGAAATGGTTCAAAATTAAATTAAATAAATAAAGCTAAAAGCTACATTTTAAATTTATTTTAACTTTAGACTTAAAAATATAAATTTTTATTGTTTTTATTAATCTATTTTAGTCTTTACAAGTTTTTCCTTGTTCATCACTCCCACCATCCAGTTTCAGTACACAGTCTCTCTCTATATATTGCAATGAAAATCAAGGAAAAAGGGATTGTTAGTAGCCAGGAATTACTGAAAAATAATATGAATATTATATGTATTATCACTGGCGCAATTTTATTACTAATACTAAGATTCTAAACTTTAGTAAATTGATTTAAAAGTTTCAACTACAGTGAGTCATATGACAAGGATAGAGGATTATAATCTTCCAAAGAACTTTCTATCTGGCAGTCAACTAGTGTTGACCGGCTGTTCAGTTGAACTCTCTGCCTTCGGGTGAGAGGAACTCGAACGAGACTACGCCGAAGAGCAGAGTCTCTTTCGGGGAGGTAAACTGACCCTGAACCCACTTATACAAGTTCAATGGGCATATTTTGGGCTGAGCCCACAGGCTTGGAGATCCCACGTTAAAAAGGCCTTGTGCCACATAACGCCCTCATGGGGGGGGTGACTGAATATCGTCAACTAGTTTCTGGCTGAATGAGAACTGTGATGATCACAGAACATTTCTCAAAAAGGATCTCCATTGCCTGCAAGAAACAGGGGCAACTGACAAGACATCTTGGAAGCAGAAGATCAATCAGGCCATTTCCTTAAGCCACAGAAAAAGACCAGAAAAAAGGAGGAGCTTCACTGATTGCCAAGCCCTTGACTACAGCTCATATGGAAAAGTATACTTCTTTAATATTGGTCTTAGTAATCACATGAAAGCCTGAAAATCTTTGTTCAAGAAAACTAACCACAAGCAACTTAACTATAAAGATAAACTATAAAATTATTATCATCACAAAAGACAACAGTAAATTCAAATAACTAAATCCATTAAGTGGCTTCTTTTGAGTTGTCCTGTTGCAGAATACATCTCTGTTTCAAATTTGAATTTTCTTGTAAAAATCTTTCATTTTTCAAATTTTTTAATGTAAAAATCTTTTCACTTATCAAATTTGTAAACTTCCTTTATGCTTTATTATTCTTATTTGTTATTCATAAAAATAAATTCTGACTTCAACTTAAATTTTCTTAGCTTTACAATGAAATATGAACATTTGTTCATAAATTCAAATGAAAGATATGTGATATGTGCTCTATGCAAACATACAAAAAATTGGTTTAACACTATAAAGTATATATTATATAGATTTTCCATTTTTAGGGTAATTTTGAAAAGATTTCAGACAATATTATGACTCCATATATATATCGATGATGGAGGTGGGGATTTTATTTTAATGTGGAAGACTACTTTTAATA
Organism: Acanthosepion lycidas; assembly: GCA_963932145.1. NCBI lineage: Eukaryota > Metazoa > Mollusca > Cephalopoda > Sepiida > Sepiidae > Acanthosepion > Acanthosepion lycidas. Next base: position 65,136,385 of record OZ010583.1, read on the forward strand.
TTTTAGTTCTCTTTCTTGTTAATGACAATGTGCCTTTTTTTCAAGTACAAAGAACATTGTATGTCCCAAACTGAAAGTAAAGAGAAATTCTTTCAGAAAATTTTCTGTTTGTTTCCTTGCTTTTTATTAATTACTGAAAACATACATTAATAGTTTATTCTACTTGTATTTTAGTTCATAAAATTTTACTTTAGTTCAGAACAATATCTATAAAAGTAAACAGAAAAGTAGAAAATTACCAGCAAGCAAACAAATAAAAGAAAGAGAGAACTAAATCAACAAAAAAGTAGAAAAATGAATTCAAGCAAAAGTATATAATGGAAAAGGGAAAATGCAAAGGAAGGACAAAAATGGAAAGAGAAATTGTGGAGAATAAAAAGTAGAAAGAAAAGGAAAAAAATACAATGAAGAAAGAATAGTAAGAAAGAAGAAATTGGAAGAAAAAGATTAAAAATAACAAAGAAAATCAGAAAGAAAAAGAATGATGATGAAGAGAAACAAAAATATTTCAAAGCCTTCCACATGAAAATGATATGAGAAAATGTTATTCTAGTTTATCTAGAATTATATAAAACTAAAGGATTGAAATCATATAAAAAAAAGAAAGAAATTTGACCGAATTAATGCCTACCCAAAAGCCCTCACATTCATTCATCCCCACCCTCTCATCATTTTTCTAACCACTCTCAACCGTTACCTTTAACCTTGATTTCCTGAATATATATTTTTCAGTAATCAGACACAGTAACTTATTTTTTCATATTTAATTTTATACCTGTCTTTCTTATCAGGCTGGAGGAATGGGGACTTTTTTTTTTTTTATTTATTTTTCACACTTTTCTTTTTCATTTTGTCTAAGATTCTTCTATTTTGTTTTTATTGATGTTTCAAGAATTTTCCTTAGCACCTTTTTTCCAATGTGTAATTTGTTGATGAAAAAAACCTTTTATATGTTCCACCAGAGTCTAACATTAGAAGAAATTATAGAGATATATTTCAATGAGTTCCTTTTATATTTTCCTTCATTATGTATTTCTCATCATTTTATTTTCTCTCTTTCTTTTCTATTTTCTTTTCCATTCTTCCTTTCTCCTTATTCTGTTTCTTTTATCTCACTTCCTCTTCTGAATATTTGTTGCAATCTTTCTTTTTCACTATCTACTCTTTATCTTTTATTATCTTTTCCTTCAACTGTTATGTTTCTCTCTCACATTGTCTCTTTTTACTCTTTCTTTTTAATTTTGTTTCTTCACTTTTCTCATTACTTTATTTTTTTGAATTAATTCTTTTCCTTCTCACTCTTTATTCTCTTTGTAAGTCTTGATTCTTTTCCTCTTGCATTTATTTGCTAACTACTTTTCTTATTCTCCATTCTTCTTTTAGCTATTGCTTTCCCTCTTTTTTTTTTTTAATTCTTCTCCTACTCTTCTCACTTTCTCAGTTTTTTTCTCTTCTTTTCTTAAAGAGAGGATGATACTATATTCATATAGTATCATCCTCTCTTTAATCTCCCTCTCTTTCTTCTCTCTTTCTCTCTAGCTGCCATTAATTGAAAATTTGACTTAGCTCTTTTTGTTCCTATTTCTAACAAGCTACTGATATTTTTTTAACACATACATTCTTTCTCATATTTTTCCCTACTCTGTCCTGTAATTTTTTGTCATTTTTCTATTTGGTGGGGTGGGGGGTACTGAAAAGTACTGGGCCTGACTCACTTCCCAAAATCTGATCAAATGATTAAACATCACAATCCCATCTTGGTCAGGTCAAGAACTTTTCAGCACCCTTTCATTCATTTGCAGGAGGAAAACTGAAAATAAATTGACTTATATTCCACATTCAAATTTTTTTCCCCTTGTTTCTCCTGATATTACTTCTGCTCCTAAATGATAGCTTTACACTGAAGCCAGAGGAAACAGCAACTGAAACATTAAGAATCAGATCATGTTTTCCTTCACTGTCTAATGCAATTGAATATCTAAAGTGAGAAAGTTTAAGAAAAAAACAGCACAAAATAAAAGTTGCCAACATTACTGAAGAGAAATATATACAATTTTCCCATTCAGCTCACTTTTTGTTAAGATGATTATCTACAGACAAACATCTATCTATCTATCTATCTATCTATCTATCTATCTATATATATATATATATATATATATATATATATATATATATATATAAGTTTATCATATGCCTTGGTTTAAGGGACCTGAACTGGTGATATAGGCTATCAGTATTCATTTTTCTATCACAACACTACATGTGAATGGGTGTTGGATAACAAAAACATTATACAAGAAAAAGAAACCTATAATATTAATTGAAAGTTTGAGACTTTGAAACTATAATAAGCACATAAACATATATATGTGGTTATTGAAAAGTTCTTGGCCCAATGAAAAAAGGGATTCCAAAAAAAGTTCTGATGTTTTGTTATTTGGTCAGATTTGTGAAGGGGATCAGACTGAAAACTTTACAAAATTGTCACACACACACACACACATATATATATATATACACGCACTCACATATTAATAACATGATATACATACATTAATATACTACATATTATACTAACATATATGCATGTATATATATATTTATATATATGAAGAAATATAGTTTTAAGGTATGCTATATTTATGGGATAAAGTGCTCGATATCAGAGGTAGAGCATATGTAAATATAAATATAAAAGTGAACATTGAAGCCAACACTCAGAGGCAACAAGCTGTTTCATGTTAGACAAAATCGTGAGGCCTGATGATTACATCTAGCATGAAACAACCTGTCACCTCTGAGTGTTGACTGTTCACTTTTATATTTATATGTGTGTGTGTATATATATATATATATATATATATATATATATATATATATGTATATATCTGAGATGAGGTATTATGTACACTATTTACATTATTCGGACTATTGTTCTCATCTTTGTTGCCATATTTATCACAACGTTTCGGCCGTTGTACACCCAGCCTTCTTCAGGTGGTTGGAATGTTGAACTAAACCCTTTATTTTGCTCGCTGGGGTAGACTGTTCTAGTTCCACGTGCCATGTCTAATGCATGTTAGTTATCAGTTATCTCCTGTTAATTCCCCTCTCCAAGCTCTCCACCGCCTTAACCATCATTGGAAAATTTGTAAACTTAAGGAATCAGCACATATGCTAGGCCACAAAAGTCTCCTGAGCCAACCAAGCATAGAAATGAATACAATATGGGAACCAGTAATAAGGAGAGCCAGAGAAAAGTGATAATAACAATGAAAATTGCAATATGAGCTCTGGTAAAAAACATACAATGATAACTGCAAAAATTGTAATATGAGCACAAGTTAAAAATGGTTGCTGAAGACATTAGGTTTATAATACCCAGAAATTCATACACAGATGTCCTCAAAGACACATGGTACAGTGGATAAAGATCCAGTGACAGGAACCAAAGACTGTGAGTTCAATACCTGGTTAAGTTGGTGGAGAGATCTCAGAGAGAGGAAAGATGAGATGAGGACAATAGTTTGAATAATGTAAATAGTGTATATATATATATATATATATATATATATATATATATACACATACACTTTAGTAACATTTTAAATAATGTATAAATGTTAGTAAAGAGGGGAAAGATGATGACAATAGTCCAAATAATGTAAATAGCATATATATATATATATATATATTTATATATATATATATATATTTATATTTATATATATATATATATATATATATATATATATATATATATATATATACTTTAGTAACATTTTAAATAATGTATAAATGTTACTAAAGTGCATATATATATATATATATATATATATATATATATATATATATATATATACACACACACACAACTTAATAACATTTATACATTATTTAAAAATGTATGATTATATATTTCTTTCTTTGCATCCCTGAAAAGTGTAAATATATAGACAACCATACTTACGTACATACGTATGAGTGTACAAGTACTTTATTGTATATATGCATATATAAAATTTTATATATATATATGTTTGGGTATTTAGGCAGCATCTTCTCTTTTAGGCATGTCTGATTGAATAAATTACAAATATTGTCTGCTTATTTTTATCATGATCCTTTCATATTCACAAATATTTTTCTGTATATTGCATTTCTTGCCTTATTTAAAGGCAAGAAATGCACTGTAACAGTGAGAATTACTTTTATTTTACAAGTACTTTCCATCTTTTTCTTAGATCATCATCAGGGGTTCAGTTGGCAAGGCAAAACTATGTGTAGCTATCCATTACTGAATTTTTCTTTTGCATTTAAATGCTATAGCTGACATTAGAATGTGAATAGTTATTAATTATGGAATTTTTCTTTTATGTTAGAATGTCATGGTTGAGCAGGCATTAAAGTGTGAAAAATGTTCTTTTTATAGGCATTTTAGAACATTATTACAGTATTCATAATATAAATATTGTGTATATATATATAAAGTAAGTTTTATTAAAGACAATTAGTTTTACAAAAGTCACCATTTATCTCTATCTACCCTGATGATGACTTAAGAAAGTCAAAAGTTTGGACCATCTTTTTTCCAAAATGATCTGTGGAAAATTTCTGACAGGTTTTCCTTCTTATCTTAGATGGATTAATTATATATTGACAATGTTGATCAATAAAATTAATCGAAATAAAATGTCTGTTGTCTTTAATAACATTTGCTGCCTAAATATGCAGAATATATATACATATACAGGGTGCAAGGTAAATTGTTGCCATTTTATATTTTTAATTTCATGTATACACATTTGTTCTTGATTTTGTCAACTGCACAATATAGTAGGTTCAATTGGGCACCATCTGTGCGAAAAAGAGTACCATGATGCAATTCACTCCCCAAGCAATTTGGAAATGACGTGCTGTACTGCTTGGCATTCTTGATGAAAGCTCCAATACAAACATTTCAAAGGAGTTTGTGTGTCAATCTGAGGGCAGTACAGATGATTCAGAAAGTGTTGGATGTGTCTAATGGTGATTACAAAGGCGTTTGGAGTGATCCCTAGTGATGGCAATATTATTCTACATTCATCTTCCTACAGGGCCTCAAAATCAATGCAGAGGCCCACATAAAGTGCCTTGAGTCAAGAGGGTGGCTGCTGGAAAACTGTATGTCTGGAAACAGGACTCTGCACCATGCCACACAAGCAGGTGAACCTAGTCATGGCTGTCAGAGGATTTCTGCAACCACACCACCCCTTACATCTGGCCACCTAACTCCCCAGACTGCAACTCCCTTGATTATTACGTGTGGGATGCAGTTGAGTGAGAGACCAACAAAAATCTTTGTAAAGATGAACTGAAAGCAAGTATTATGGCAGCATTCAACAATTTAAACAAGGAGACCATCCAGAAGAGTTGCTGAACATTCCAAGGTCATTTGGTGACTATGGTTGAAGCCAATGGCAATTTTATTGAATAAATTTACTCTTTACTATTTCGAAATATTTTTGTGTACTTTTGATAAATATATGTTAAAATGAGATGTCAGTGTCATTTTTGCATAATTTAGATAACAATTTATCCATTGCATCCAATACACACACACACATACACACACACATATATATATATATATATATATATATATATATATATATATATATATATATATATATATATAGTTGGATTGATGTGAGTTTGTGACCCTGGGTTTCATGCTTTTGCAATCGTCAGACTAAATATGTTAGCTCTATCACTAATGAGTGCTTTCTAATAAGTACCACACATAATATATAAATAATATATATAATAAATTGTATATATATATATTTATATACATACACATTTCACATATATATATATATACATTAACAGATATGCAACTTAGCCTATAAGACTTTATATTTGTATACCTAGATAATATTAACTGAACAATTTTCACTTGATATGCAAATCCATATATCTTCATATACAATTACATTTGTGAATATTCATATATATATATATATATGTGTGTGTGTGTATGTGTATCTGTGTCTGTGTGCATACCTTTAGAAAAATATATTTGTGTATGTTTATGTATCAACAGACATACTTTTCCATGATTGTCAGAAACTTCCATTTCTGGCAATTTTTTGTTATCCCATTTTCCATTGTTTTTGTTGATTATTATTTGGTAGATATTTTTAGTTATCAAGCAGACAAAAGATAGGACATTTTGACTCTAAATTTATAGCTTGCTCATTTCAATAATAACAATATTATAAGCAAAGATCAACCAATTTAACTTTTAATAATAAAAATGTGTAACCCTGGTAATATATCTATTTTCTCTTTCTTTACAGAAGAACCATAAAAATATTTTTCTCATATTTCTTTTTTTTGTGTTTTAAACAAAAATATATTTTTCAAGTATTAGATTCTGATGCATTAAACATTTGTAAACACTTTTATGCATAGATGCCTAAAAACAAAACAGAACAACCAAAATATCAAAGTTGATGTACTTAACTATAAGATCAGGAGATCAATCTATATTATCACATGAATGGAAAATGTTATCCCATAAAATAAGTAACATCATCTAACTGAAATTGCTTTTATGTCTAAATGAATAACAGATTATAATGACAGGACCAGTGTAGAAAATCTTTCTGAGAGATCGCAGTTTGATTATTATCATGGATCAGGATAGATTAATAGATTTTAGTTTATTTTGTAGTTAAGGATAATACAAATTTATTTCCAAAATTGTCCTTAAGCATGGTTCCAGGCACATTTATAATCACACTTGAAAATCGATTTTTGAAAAACTATTCTTCTTCAATAACTAGATTGTCATTCATTGATATGAAAATGGGATTCACCTGCACTTCAAAGTTCTTTATTGAATTATCAAGTCATAAACATAGCTTGTTTGAAAAATTTGTTGGGATATACCATTGGTCAATAAAAGGGATAATAATTGTGCATTAACAATGATTTTTTATTCCAAATTTTGGTGGTCAAAATATTCTTGATTTTGAGAACAGTCTTTCTGCCTGGAAAATTAGTGTTCAAAATTCAAAAACCTGGGTGATAAATTCTATTGGTGGAAACATGGATCGTGGACCTAATTACAAATATTATAGTTTTCTTTGAATAAAACAACAACTTTCATCAAAATATACCTTGGATTATATACCAACATATTTGTTACCTTTACTATATATATATATATATATATATATATATATATATATATATATATATATATATATATATATGTATATATATATATATATATATGATAGGTGGATGTGCAGATGGTGTAATGAATAGTGATTTGGACAGAAAAAATTGGAGAATCAAATTCCAGTTGAATTTGTTACATTCACTTATGCACTCTTGGGATAGTTATGAATTCTCTTCACCCCCCCCCCACTTAGCTGTTAAATAGTAGTGCAGACAGGATTCTTTAGCCTAGGAGAAGGACAATTCAGAATTAAGAATATGTCTATCTTTCAACAACTTGTATAGCACTTACTATTCAAAATAGCACAAGAAAAAATCTTTGAAAATGTTAATTAGCCAAAAGTGTTCAGGACAAACAATCATTTGGAAAATTTCTAGACTAAATCCCCCAAAAATCTCTGGTTCACCTACAATAAAAAAAAGCTAACAGAAGTACTTCTGCCAGTCATTTTTAATGAAATATGTATTAGAGTGGTATTGCTGCTCAAATATACAACTTTATATATATATATATATATATATATATATATATAGTTTTATGGTACGCTATGTTTATGGGTTAAAGTACTCAATATCAGTGCTATGTAAATATAAAAGTGGACATTGAGGTCAGCATCCAATGGTGACAGCCTGTTTCATGCTTAAATGCAAAGATTATGTTTAAGTATGAAACAGACTGTAGCCACTGGGTATTGGCCTCAATGTTCACTTTTAAGGCCTAGACAAACCCAGCCATAAGATACAGGCGTTTATCTTGTATAGCTTAAAATACCATATAATATATGTAATATTATGTCTTAAATAATTCCAAATTTACAGAAGGGTAATTTATATGTGATTAAAGGTACTGACAAAATTTATCTTATTAAGGATAACAATTTTTTCTTAAGTTTGTTCTTAATATCAGGATGAGTGGAAATGAATTTAATAATAATTGAGACTTATTAGCCATTTTTCTTGACCTCTACACAAACAAATCATAATATTATATATAGGATTGCACTTCTTGCCAAGAAAAATTATTTTTGTTATTTACTGAAAACCTACTGTCAAACAATTATCTGAAAACTATACCTTCAATACAGTAGTTTGAAATGTAATGAAACAGCTCCAATTTCTGTGACAAATAATGAGGAAAGGGCTTAGAAAAATTGACACTCATGAGATATATCAAAGGCAAGAGGAGCATTGCTTAGATATTTTCATCATTATTAATTAGATCTGAGAATTCAAAGACAGATCAAAAGGGGTCTTGACAAAATGCCAATGTTAATGAATGACCTAGTGAATGCAGCACTAAACTGTAGATTATAAGATTTATACTTAAATGTAAAATGTTTTAATGTAAAAAATATGTACTATTAATAATTTCATATCTCTTCATTCTTCTTTACAAAAAAATACTCATATGATAATTAAAAAATCAGTGTTTCTCTGATTAGCCATTGCTGTGACATGGAAAAGTTTAATGAATATTTGCAATCCAGCACATCTGTACTAGATTATGTCTGGAGATATTTTGAAATTTTGTGATGCAAAATATCCATAGTGCCAAGAAGCATTCAGAATAAGCTTTATCATGACAATTCTCTATTGAATATTGAGTCATTATATCTTGCTAAATATCTTGGTATATTATTATTTCTTTTTGACAAATGGTCATAAATGAAGTTTAAATTCCAAGTATCCAGTCATGGTTTTACCAACTGAGCCATGGATTGTTCTCAAAAAGTTCTAAAAATACTGGTATAATTTAACAATCTTGCACTTATACTTGGTCTGCAAGACACACTAGCAGAAAAGTACATGTTGCTATCATATATATCAAGATATATAATTGCAGTTTATGATTTTTTTGTCAGTAAGTTTAATGTAAGAACTGAAAAAATAAGGATTAGGTTAAATTGAATATTTTTGATAATGAAAAAATTATTATCATGGTGTTAAGGAAATATAAAGACACTTAGAATCAGAAAGAAACTGTTGAAATATCTGGGACACATAATGAGAAAAGAGCTTGAAAAATTTGACACTCAAAAGACATTTATAGGCAAGAGGAGCACAAGGAAAAATTAGAGTAACCTACTTAATGAGCACATTTAAATGGTTGGCAAAACAGGGAAACATTTCTAAGAGCTACAAAAAATAGAAAGTTTTGGATGATTATGATCACATACATCCTGAATGGACACAGTACATAAGTGAGATCTAAAATCTTGGTATTTTTAAATGATTTCTTGATTCTCTCCTAAAAGAAAACTTAACTGAAATATCTAACAAACCTGGAAAATTATATAAAACACAAAAAACTTTATGGTCATATACTGGTCCAATCTGTTAATAAATAGTAAAATTTGAACAATGCTGTGCTTAGTAGGAAAAATATTAATTTTACAATATATTTGCACACACACACACACACACACACATACATACATACATACATAACTTTAAATGTTATTTTTAGTGGATACTTGTATTTGAGTAAGCTCTCCATTTATTTATATGAAACTGTGTAGATATGAAAAATTTCAGAAAATCTATGACAAGAAAAGTTTTGCTTAAAGATACATTTTGGGCCTTGCATGAATAATTGGTTCTCTGTAGCTCAGTTGGATTTAGCAATAGCTCACTCTGCCCAGAGGGACATAGGTTCAAATCCTGCCAGAGAGAATAAATTTTTCTTTAATAATATTTCTTGAGCGTCATGGCTGGTAGACAAAAATAAATATACTGTTTAATAAATAAACAGAATGCCTACTCAAATGCAAGTATCCACTAAAATTCATATTTAAAGTGATAAAAATCTGTCAGATTAATAAAAATCCATTCTGAAATATATATATATATATATATATATATATATATATATATATACATATACACGCACACAAATACATACATAGATTTATATATATATATATATATATATATATATATATATATATATATATATTCATTCATAACAGTGCTATGAGTATGGAAATTTTATTACCATTAATTAAAATCTTTTGCTACTGGCAACTTTAGGATCTGCCTCTGGTCTCTCTATTTCTGGTGCTAAAACTATTGAAATTTCTGGGAAACAGTTTTTCTCTTTGGGCAAAAAGGTATGAATAATAATCAGCAGATGGATTTTGTTAGGGACTCTTCATATTCTGGTAGTAGATTTTTTAATATTTCTATAGTAATCAAAATAACACTTGAAAAATAGATTAGTACTATTTATTTAATAAGAAACAGTTCTCAAGTTGATAAAAAACTAATTTGTATATTTTTGATGTCACAAAAATTTTAATTCAGTGTAAAATAATTTAAAATGTGTCTGTGTTGAAAATGGTCACTTTTGAAAACAAAGTTAAATAAAAAAAAAATTAAAAAACGTTTCTGACTGAACAACTACCAAATGGAAAAAAATTCAGACATAAATTTGTGGGCATTAAAAATGTTAATTTATTAATATTTGATTTTTTTATTATTAAAATGTATGTTTAGAATTATTTTCAGCTTATTTATGCTTGAGAAGACCGCAGATGCTGTCAAATGTTTTGAAAATGGAGTTGAATAGAAGATTGTCATATCAAAATAGGAAGAAAGGAAAAGAATGAACAAAATAAATTTTTAACCCAAATATTAAGAAAATATGAAAACATATCCACAGACTTGGCAGAAGGCTTTATTAATCTTGGTTCAATCTATTATTAAGAGTTGATGATATTGAGAAAATATTTATATTTCCTGGATGTGGTGTATTTATGTTATGGATATTTTAACTAACCCTAAAAATAAAGAAAGTTAAAATTCTTGATATAACAAGCTTTATGAATGTGGCTTCAAATCACTATGGTAACCTTCATTCAAATAAATGGAAAGGATGACTGTTTAGTTAAAAGTAAAACTCTATTTTTATGTGCTATGTAATTTCATGACATGGACAATCATTGCTCTTCACAACTTCCTGTTTCTTCTTAATCTAAGTAACTATAAACTTTTAATCATTCCTCTTTGTAGTCTTTGTTCTGTTCCTTATTTGCACAAACAAATTAAGTAGGTTATTTACTGTTTCTCAACACTTCTCTTGCCTTCAGTATGTTCTGGTGTATTAAATTATCCAGGCTTTCTTTCTTCATTATGTGTCCTAGAAATGTTATATATATATATATATATATATATATATATATCTCAACTATCAGTTTCTTTGTAGTTACTATTTTCCTTAAAGCTTCCTCACATATTCTGTCTATGGCATTTTCAGCATTCATCACTGTCATATAGGAAATTAAATGTTACAACACTGTTTTCTTTGTTTCTAGAGATATTTTCCAAATTCTTAATTCTTTACTTAATTTCTGAAAAGCATTTTTTGCTATTCATATTCACTTTCAGTTTTCTGTATCTCACTTTCTGTCATCTATACCCAGATAGTTAAATTATTGTAACTGTTTAATCTTAATGTCCCTGATATGTAGTTCTTAGCTTGGACTGTCTCTTTTGCTAACATTCTTATAGTTAATAGTTTTAATTATTACAGTTGATAATTCATCCTTTCTTTCCTTTAGAAAGTTATCTAATTTTTTCAAACTCTTTGTGATTCTGCTATCAACACAAGATCATACACATGTCTTTTGTCGCTAATATAATTTAAATAAATAATAAACCTTGGTAGGTCTTCCCATTCTTTTAGAATTGTTTCAATATATAGCTTGATTAAATGTATGTTTGTCTTAATCCACTTTCTATTTTCATTGATTCACTGAAATAGTTCTCTATTTGTATATGGACTGTTTATTTCCAAGTAGAGGTTATGGTTAGGAATATAATTCCTATGTAAATCAAGCTTTTCTTATATTTCAACTAGGTCTTCAGATTGTACCCTTTTAAATGTTTTTGTGTAATCTATGAAACATAGGTATATATCTTTTTGCAGTTATATTGGTCATTCTGATAGCATAAAAATTGCATTTCTTTTACAGAATCCTGAAAAAAAAAATAATTCCATTATGATTTGCTACAAGCTCTATTCATTAGAATCCTAATTAGAAATTTACATCATTAAATATTTGAGATTAAAAATTTTAACAAAATATTGCAATAACAATCATAAATATGAATGCTGGCTGTTATTTTAAGAAGTAAGGGGGTACAAATGAAAAGATTTGAAATAGACAACTTTTTCCACTTCACTGAATCAGACATTAAACACATCTATTTTCCTTTCCTTCTTCCTTTCTTTCATTTTCTGACTGAAACCAAGTAGCATCTTTGATATGCCTTTTCCCATCTTTCCACATGATCAAAATGGAATAGTTCATTATTTATGAGATATTGACAGATGTTAAACACTTCTATATTCCCTTCTTTCTTTCTTTCTTTCTTTCTATTTCTCGCTGAAACCAAGTAGCATCTCTGATATCCCTTCTTTTCACATGATCAAATGGAATAAATCATTATTTATAAGGTATTGACAGGGTGTAATGGTCATGCTAAGGGAGGGATAAGCAGAATAATAATAAGATTTTTGTAATCTTATCAATCCTGAAATTGTCTAAAACTGACAGCATATCTATTTGCTGTTTTGTTTCTCTTCATTTCGACCAGTACCAATTTTATGTCAGATTGTAATACTACAGAATCCTTCTGTTTTTATTATGAATTTCTCTCCTCTGTTATCATGGAAGCGCTCTCCAATATATTCCATCTCATATTCATAGTCTTTATTTTTTTTTTAGTGTAAGTGCACCCTTTTCTGATTTTATGCATCCTGTCAAAAAGTACATTTTTTATCCTGCTATTTCTTTTATCTATCAATGGCTGCTATATCAATGCTCTGTACACTTGTCAAAAATATTTTACTGTAATGATCATTTAGAATCATGTCAAATATCTACAAATGTTTATTTTTATTTTTCATAAACTTTCATGATACAAACTTTTAAACTGACATAACCAGAAATAATGAATCCCACAGACAAATATATATTTTAAAATATTTGTATCAACACAAAAAAAATATTAGTGAAGAATTGTGTTTTGTTATTCATGTACCATTACTGACATGAAGACTTCATAGGATAGTGATGAAATATTGGTGCTCCAAATTCACCAGTTATCTATCAAGATAATCTGAGATGATGACTTTTGTACTTGGCTTCCTATCAGTAATACCAGTTTTTTTAGATGCAATGAATGATTTAGGTAAATTTTGTTTTACAAAATGACTCACAGGGATTGCTGATGGTAGGAAGAGTGCAAGGGGACATTAAGGGATCTATTTAATGACTTTTTATGTTAGTAGGTGAAAGAAAAGGGACTGGGATGGATAGTGTTATAAAATAAAATAAGACATATCTCGGCTGATTTACAGGCAAATACTCAAGAGCGAGAACAGGATGTGAACGGGACAAAGCCCCGTCACAAAATGAACATTATCTTCGTTTACAAATGTTCCCGACACTCGAGTTCCGGTCGAAAAATAAAATAATATTTAAAGTGCTCTATTTTTCATCCAATAAAAATGCTTCCCTCCTAATTATACTTGCTTCGTTTTTCGAGCCTGTTAAGCCATAAAAAACGCTATAAAAGGGGTCACACGGAAGTTCAACAGGCAGTCAACAGGTGGCCACCGAAGAGACCTGTTCACAGCAGGGGAGTGCCAGCGTCAACATGTGTGAACTACTATGAGAGATCGACCTAGATTCGAAGCCGGCTTATGAACTTTACCACAAGGGAGCTGTCCGTAACCCTCACGTTCCTGTTAAAATAACCCACGTAAATCTATTTCTGCTGTTGTCGTATTTCTTTCTTGCAACCATACGCTTGTCTATAACAATAGTAAAAGGACAATTATTACTTAATGCTATAAAGAATAGGATGTTGTGGAGAGCCATTCACATAAAAGAAGAAAGAAAATATAGGTCAATAAATCAAGCATTCAGTTGTATTTTTATACATTGCATGAATCATAATTATTTCATAATAATTCTAATTTTGGTTAAATCTACAGAATGAATAATGTGTTTTTAGTACATTGAATTTTAATAAATTTACCAAATAAATAAGATCTTTTCATTTACTATAAATTTTTGCTAGCGTAAATGAAGATGATTTTATTACCAATGTTCCTTCCTATAATCATGCATGCATGTGTTCCCCTAATGAGGATTGATATCACATTCTAGAGACAAATATTTTTGTTTAATATTTCTACCATAATATTATTTCTTAAATAACTCTGCCTAATCTGTTAATAAAATAGAAAGATTTTAACAATATGCATTTGTATAATCTATCACAAAATGTAATCTGTAATGAGAAATTTTATATAAACATCTTATTGAATACTTTTTAAATTTTCTTAATTCAGAAGCAATTGATATAAATTTTGTTATTATGTTTTTTTTTAAGGGAGAATATTGCTTGTAGGGATGCGTAAGACCCATTACCAATTCTATGTCCCGCGGTGTGATTAAAAAATTCATTTGACTGCTTTGTTTTTATTGTTATTTTTAAGAAAAAAATATGAATAATGAAACATAAAATACAAGAGAATTAAACCTTTTAGAAATGATAACATGGGGACTGTAGCAGAAAAAATGTTGACTTAAATCAATGATAATTCCATGAAATAAGTCTGCTTACTCATTAGAGGGATAATAACATAATTAATACATTCATCATTATTCTATACCTGATATATTTATTTCTGTAAATTTCACATTCTTTCTTCTGATTTTCATCTTATAATAGTCATTTAGTTTGTAGTGTTGTTGTTTTATTTGTTGAACTGGAATATTTTCTTGTGTTGGAGAAAGATATATGTAATAAATTATCCATCTGATGAAGCTGTTAGAGGTGAAATGCATTATATACATGGATATTATTTTTGAAACATATTTTCATGAATGTTTTTCCAAATGTCAATAACTTAGAAAGATATATATTTATGTGATGGATTGTAGTGGAGATATTATTGTGGTTGTATGTGGTTGTTTTCAAAAGGATATTATGTAGTGTGTCTTATAAGATACAGTTCACCTAGAGGCTAAAAAGCTTTCCTGGAGGAGGAACAAGATGTCTTGTTGCTATAGTGTCCTGTAGCTAAAGAGAGAAAGAAGAAAGAGAGGGTTTGTGTCCTTAGCTTTTATACAGCCTTATACAATGCCACCTAGTGGGTGTTAGGAAAAGTCTGCTAGCAAACAAGTTGCTTTCAATTGAACTACATTTTCTTGTGTTTTTCATATCTTTTTCTTCCTTTTCTGTTCATTTTTATTTTCTCTTTTTTTACTTCCTCTTTTTCCATTTTCTTTTACCACTCAACTTTTTCTGATTTATTTTTCAACCTTTCTTATCCCTCATATATTTTTGAAAATGCTATAAATTTAAAAAAAAAATGGCTAACCAATAAAACTGTATAGTTTTGATTTGAGATATACACCTGTATAGTTTTCATTTCAGCAATATACCTGTATAGTTTTCATTTGAGCAATATACCTATATAGTTTTCATTTGATACTTGGTAAAGTTCTGAATACAATTTTTAATTTTATATAAATGGCATATGATAACTGATCAATTCCAGTATTTAAATCTCCACATTTCTATATCTATAACCCTACCTTTTACTTATAGTTAATCCAATCCAATAGTGTGCAGTTGTCTCTCTTTAGATTTTCTTTTATATAAAAGATAAAAATTGTTGCCCAATTAGAAAATAAAAATGAAATCAAATATTAGGATTAAGGCCAACAGAAAAATGTTTTTGTCAGAAGATTTCCAAAAATCTGTCAATAATATTTCCAGTGTTGCCAATCAAGTTGCATTAGTCATTTAGTGGTTAATATGCACATCATGCATTCAACAATGATGAGTATAAATAGTTTTATTTTTCTTTGTATTATTGGGACATTCAAACTTATTATTATAACTTAACATTAACTTTCTGAATTTGTTAAAACCTTAAAAAAGAAAGAAAACAAATTCCATAATGCTCATCATAATCTTTTTATCAAATTTACTGTTTGATGTACACATAGCATAGTGGTTATTGGCATGGCAAGTTGATTCAGAGTGCTGAGTTCGAATTCTGGTTACAGTCACTTTCACACAAATATCCTTGGGAAATGTATGAATCCATCTCTTCTCCTATCAGCTAGGGGTTAAATAACAAGGCAGACTAGGCTCACTAGCCTTGGTTGGCAACCAGTCTAGGAAAAAGATAACTCAGGCAACTTCACCCTTTCTTCCTGCTTGTTACAAAAACCACTGCAACAACACCTAGAGTAGTGAGGTTGTGAAACTATACTCTACAAAAGAGTCTAATGATAATATCAGCTGTTTCCTTATAAGGATACATTCTGCATGAACAATAATACCACTTTAAGTATAACTGGAATTTATAAAATCTTTTTCTTAAAATAATCTTTCAGGAAAATAGGTTTCTCAAGTCCAGCAGCTGATATCATTCTTTCCAGTATTGATGGGAGTTTCCTTCCTGACCTTTTGTTTGAAGTAGTATGGAAAATAGGATTCAAAACACCAGTAGCTGTTGTCACTCTTTCCAGTATTGATAGGGGATTCCTTCCTAACCTTTTGTTTGAAGTAGTGTGGAATGTCAACATCTTTTTTATATCATTACTTTCTCTGTATTACACGTGCTATCCATTTTAATTGTTGCTGTTGTTGGTAGTCCTCAAGTAATGTAGCTTCTGTGATTTGGTACAGTTAGCACTGAGGAGCAGGAGGACAGATACTGTTTTTGTGTTTGTTAAGAGTATAGTTTTAATTCATGTTTAGTAAGAGAATTATAAATAACAGAAGATCTTGCAAAAACAGAATCATATTGAGGGACAGGGATTTATACCTAACTTGAAAATCTAGAAGTTTAATCATTTGATTCTGTATAGTTCACAATATATTAATTTCTATTACATTTTTATAAGGGTAATTAAAGGAAGATGGAATCACTTGTCAGAAATTAATATCTTTAATCAGAGTGTGTAAGTTATGATCATAGTTTTCACTTTTTTATTTAGAATCTATTCAACAGGTCTTCAGTTTATATTATGAAGTTATTAAGTTTAAATTAAATCTATCTGTAATAAATATAAAATAATATATGGCAAATATAAATAACAGATAACACTGTCTTTTTTCAATGATGATATACATTTAAATCTTTCAGTTTTTGATTGAGTTGTTTTTCATAGCTTATCAACACTTTGTGGGTTATATTAAGCTGAAGACTTTGAATAAATAAATACATTTTTCATATTTGTCTATATCGTTGTGATGAGGTATTATGATTACTTACATTATTTACATTATTTGGACTGTTCTCATCTTCATTGCCATATTCACAACGTTTTGGCCATTGTACACTCCAGCCTTCTTCAGGTGACTGGAATTTCAAACCGAACCCTTTATTTCATCCACCGGGGTAGATTGTTCTAGTTCCATGTGCCATACCTCTTCTGGATGTCTCAGTTATTTCCCTTAAACTCATATCTCCAAGTTTGGTTCACAACTGTTGTGGCCTGCAATTGAACTCACAACTCTTTGAGTCTACTTACTGGATTTAACCACTGACCATGTGTCATAATGACAATAAACATTAATATCATGGCTGTCATGCACACAGACACATACATATATATGGAATATATGATTATGGTCAACATGAAACATTTAATTTGTCAAATATTTATGAAATATAGGACAGGTACAAAATGCCAGAAGCAATGCCAAAAAATGGCAGGTGTAAATGAATGCAAATTCCATTGGACTATCAACTTGATAAGCCACATAACTAAACATATCTAATGAACCAAGCTTGTAGCTAGAATTAGGGATAAAATAAAGGTTAGCTTTGTTCAAGACACTGAAACAAGAAATGCTGGTTTTAGGATCAGAATAATATTTGGACAAGCAATACAAATACCGGATGTAACAGCAAAATTGTCCAAATCATGTAACAGCATAATTGTCCATCCCGCAAAATGTTTAATATATAAAAATAAAAACACTAAACTAATTGAGTTTCTTTATTCCAGGTTTTCAGATGAGACATTTAGCCATTTTGATACCATTTGTCATAAGAATTGCTGAAAAACCCTTTGAGTTATTCAACTAGAAAGTTAAAATTGTTTTATTAGGCTTACTATATCTTCCCAAATGAGCAATGGTGAGAGGTAAATGATCATTCAGACCTTCAGTAATGGTACCAAAATTCATAGTCTGGCTTCCATCTTCAAAGTCCATTCAAGAACAATCAAAAGAACAATGAATTATGATTGATTTCATCACATTTCTTCTGTTAAGCTTGGAGAATACATTGTTATTGCTCAAAGTAGAGCCCAATAGTGTTATAAAAACCTCAGAGAATTCTAATAAGATATCATTAACCCTTTCTAAGATACAACAGTTCAGGGCTTAATCTAACAAATGGACAATTTTGCTTTTACATGATTTAGACAATTTTGCTTTTACATCTGGTACAGAAAGACATCTATCTATGTTTCATAGATTACACAAAGACATTTGATAGGGTACAACATGAAATACTGGAAAAGCTTGATTTATATGGAAAATATTGAATATATCAATTGGAAGCAGCTTGCATGCAGATAGAGAACATATTGAGTGAATAAGCAAAAATAGAAAGAGTAAAACAAGAATGTGTTTTCTCGTTAGATTGATTTAATCTATAGAATGAGAAAACCTAAAAGAATGAAAAGACAAACTAGGGTTTATTATTGGTGGACATAATCTTAACAATATATACAGACGACATTGTGTTGATAACTGAGAGAATACTTAAATGCGGTAATAAAGGAAAGTAAGAAGAAAGGACTAACTATTAACTATAGAACATAGAATGTATATTTGTCAGAAAAAGAGAGAGCCTAAGGATATCTCAAAATAAAGCAAGAACAGAAATTTAATTACCTGAGTAGAAAATAACAGAAAGCAAGACATAGAAATCAGAAGGTGCATAGGAATAATGAGAGACACTTTAAACATATTAAACAAATGTTAAAAAAATAATGAAAAAAATTACTAAACAGCTATTTAATATCAAAATTACTATATAGCAATGAACAATAATTTCCTTGCAGATGAATAGACTTGAAATGACAGAGATGTGGATCTGCCAATGAATGCTGAGAATACCAACATGTGATTAATGTGGAAGTTTTAAGGAAAATAGGAACTACAATGAAACTGATAATTACAATCAGAAAGAGACAATTGAAATTTCTGGACAGATAATGAGGAAAGAGTGCCTGGAAAATTTAACACTCATGGGATGTATTGAAGGCAAATGAGGCAAATAGAAACAGCAAGTAAATTACTTGAGCAAATGGATAGCCAAACAAGGAAAAAGATGGATTGTAAAGTAAAAACTATGTACTGCTGAAGGTTGAGAATACTATGGACAGAGCATATGACAAATGAGGAAGTTTAAAAGAAAATAGTAACTGCAGAAAAATATAGTACTAACAACTAGAAAGAGTTTAGATTTTGGGGGTAAATGATGAGGAAAGAAGGTTGAGTAATCAATATTTGCAATAAACACTGAAGACAAGTAAAGTGGAAGAAACTTGATAAGTTTAAGTAAATATGAGTATTCACTAAAAATAATGTCTAAGTAATAAAATCTGTCAGATTAATAAATACAAAATCCATCCATTTCTATAGATTTATTATATTATTTATATATAGATGCAGAAATATAAAAAGTATATTATTGCCTTTTTACCAAAAGACAGATTCTCTAGGTTTCACTCACTTTATATGCACAAATACATTTAAAAGGATTTGTAATGTCATTGTATCAAAATTTGGATATGCAATATGTAATTTTCCTATTTCATCAATTTAGCCACATCTCCAACATTGTATGGATGCTCAGATTTTTTTTTCTTTTTATACTTGATATTGTTAGCACAATTATTTGCTTAATCAGCATTCATTTACATTAATATTGATTATGTCTATTTTTTCATATCCTACAGATCCAAAAAGATATAATGAATAGGATGTATAAGCTTCCATTATGCATCTATTTTGGCCAACAGAATCTTTAAGAATATTATAAGAATATAGTGCAAACAAAACCATTAGTGCCACTCACTTCACCTCTTCCCCCCCACCATTTTATACAGTTATGAATTGTCTCTCACTCTGGACAATCTTTTTCTAAGAGATCATAGTTCTTCTAAACTCTATTACAGCCAAAATGTCCCAAGGGAATATTTAAGGCAAGAGACTTCCTAACAACATTTAATGCTTCTCTCTATATATTTTTCAGATAAATTGGCATAAAAATATCCTGCCCTGTTTACTCATCATCTATTTTTTTTTTTTAATTCAAGCCAATAATTATCCTGAGTGAATCTTTCCTCAACCATCAATAAAATAAATACGAAAAGAAGGAAATGAAATTCTTGGGTTGAATATCCTAAAATGACATCAGTTGAAGACTCATTCCCCTTACCACCCTGCTTCAGGATAAATGTATAAATAATCAGATTAAGTTAAATGTTAAAAAAAAAAACGGATTATCATAAACCATGAGAAAATAGAAGTTAACTACAATTTGCAAAACGAAAACCAAAATAAATCCATTGAAGAAATGTCTGTGGGTGATCTACTGGCATGTAAGACTTGTTCAAATAACAGGAATTAAAGTTGAGGAGTAAAAGAGAGTAAGAAATTATGGGGATCTTTTTTTCATGCTGCATCGGCGCTACTTCATTCAGCCTTGTCTGCTGATTAAACAACCAAACAATATGCTTAAATTTTCAACAGGCAATTTTCTTTTTCTAGATTTTTCTCTCTTTTTCGCTTTCTTTCTAGTCTGGTTAGGATTTGTGAAAGAAGATTGAATTTTACAGTCATTCTACACTTTTCATTTTGATGGGAGATACTTAATAACAGGAATATTCCCTTTGGATGATAATAAT